>JBBPBQ010000004.1:50801008-50843954 GCA_037974755.1 Cicer yamashitae
GGTAAAAAAAATTTATAGAGCTTTTATTTTTTTTTTCACATATATATATGTATGATAAATATTTATTTATCAAAGTTTTAAAATTTACCATTAACAAAAAAGTGTTTTAGGGCAAGTTAGTCATTAACAATTAAATAGTCTAGTTGGTATAATTTATTTTCAAGACGAGACTCAAATTTTGTATAGTCCGTATAGCTTTTTTTTTTGATAAAAAATATTTATTTTGTCACATTAAAAGTGTATATCAATTGAGAATAACATAAATATAAATTCTTTAAAAACAAAAATGATAAATCTAATAACAAACTCACAACATTCAAATTAATAGCATAAAATGGTAAAATATCCATAAATTTGATAAAATTAAAGTGACTGGAATACGATACATTCAGATTTGCAACATTGAATCTATCTTTTATATATCGAAGTTAATATATCAATTTGAATAAAATGAACAGCTGCATCGAAACGGAAAAAAAGAAAATTACACTTAATTAGCGAGATAACGAAAAAATACAGAGAAAAATAAATCTATATAAAATTCAATTATTTATGTAAAAGAATAAAGGAAAAACGATGCACATAAGTGATTCCAAACTAAAAAAATGAAGAAAAAATAGACGAGAAAGAAAAATGAAAAAATGTGACCGCTCGATCATTTTTATTTTTATGTTCAATATAACTTATTTCCATCTCTAATTTTAACTATTGTATTTGTTTTAATGGTACAAAAAAATCTATATTGTTTAAATAAAATTTATTTTATTTTTAAAATAAGTTTTTAATTTTTTTTTAAATATCAACTTAATTGAAGTGAACAAGATTATTTAGTTGTTGACTGATTTGATTTGGTTTAAATTTTTTCAAAAGATTATAGCAAAAGTTATAATAAACCAAACCATCTACTTTTTATTTGTTGAAATATATTTTCTTTCTAAAATCCAACCATTACATCCGTGTTCCATCTGATTCTACTATTATTCAATCTTACAAGACACAAAATCTAATTTTTATTTTATTTTATGAAAGACATGAGAATTTATGTAGTTAGTAACTAACTACTAACCACCACTGCTACTACTTGATGAAAAAAGACGACACATATGACCGAAACGAACGGTATTATCAGAATAGGAACGACAATGAGTTCTCCCGTCGTTTCACTTCCCGTGGTCTCAACCACATCAAACGACAACACCCAAATCCGCGTTGCTTCGAAACAGAAAGAATGGAACAAAGCCATAAGCACAAGCATTCGTTCTCGTCTCAGTAAACTATGCCGACAAGGCCAACCCCACCTCGCTCGCCACCTCCTCGAAACTCTCCCCCGCCCCTCCACCGTCGTCTGGAATTCCGTCATAATCGGATTCGTCTGCAACAACATGCCTCTCGAAGCTCTTCTCTTATACGCTCAAATGAGGAAATCCTCACCTCACATTCGTTTCGATCCTTACACTTTCTCTTCAACTCTCAAAGCTTGTGCCCTGACCAACGACGTTGTCACCGGTAAAGCTATTCACTCTCATTTTCTTCGTTCTCATTCAAATTCAATTTCAAACCCTGGTCCTAGTGGAATTGTTTACAATTCTCTATTGAATATGTACTCTTCTTGTCAACATGATTATGTCCTCAAAGTGTTTGCTGTTATGCGTAAACGAAATGTCGTCGCTTGGAATACCTTGATTTCTTGGTATGTTAAGACCAATTGCTATCATCAAGCGCTTAGTGCTTTTGATACTATGATCAATCTCAATGTAACGCCTACTCCTGTTACTTTTGTTAACCTCTTCCCTGCTTTATCTAATCTCGGTGATTCCAGAATTGCTCACTTGTTTTATGGATTTCTTCTCAAATTTGGTGATGAGTATGTTAATGATGCGTTTGTTGTTAGTTCTGCAATTCTCATGTTTGCCGATCTTGGTTGCATGGATTATGCTCGTAAGGTTTTCGATCAATGTTCTAATAAAAATACTGAGATTTGGAATACTATGATTGCTGCTTATGTTCAAAATAATCTCCCTGTTGAAGCAATTGATGTGTTCATTCAAGCATTGGAGTCAGAGAAGGAGGAGTGTATATGCAATGATGTAACTTTTCTTTCTGTTATTACTGCTGCTTCACAGCTGCAGCAAGTCAAATTGGCTGAGCAGCTGCATGCATTTGTTGTAAAAAGTTTGCCGGTTTCACCGATTATAATTCTCAATGCTGTAATTGTTATGTACTCAAGGTGCAATCTTGTTAATACTTCGTTTAAGGTTTTTGATAAGATGTTAGAGAGGGATGCTGTTTCGTGGAATACCATAATATCTGCCTTTGTACAGAATGGTTTCGACGAGGAAGCGCTTATGCTTGTGTGCGAGATGCAGAAGCAAAGGTTTTTGATTGATTCTGTTACCGCAAGTACCCTTCTTTCTGCAGCTTCTAATCTTAGGAATTTGTATATTGGAAGGCAAACTCATGCATATCTGATTCGCCGCGGGATACAGTTTGAGGGGATGGAGAGTTATCTGATTGATATGTATGCAAAATCCGGCTTGATTAGGACTTCCGAATTGTTGTTTGAGAAGAACTGCTCTAATGATAGAGACCAGGCCACATGGAATGCTATGATTGCTGGTTATACTCAGAATGGGCTCAATGAGAAAGCTATTCTCCTTCTTAAAGAGATGTTGGTGCACAAGGTACTACCAAATGCAGTGACCTTGGCATCAATTCTTCCTGCTTGCAATTCAATGGGAAGCATGGGATTTGTTAGGCAACTTCATGGATTCTCCATACGTCATGTCTTGGAGAAAAATGTTTATGTGGGAACTGCCTTAACCGACACGTACTCTAAATGTGGCGCAATTAGTTATGCTGAAAATGTCTTTGTGAGAACACCTGAGAAAAATTTGGTCACATACACCACAATGATGATGTGCTATGGTCAACATGGGATGGGTAAGAGAGCTCTTACATTGTATGATTCTATGCTGAGATCTGGCATTAAGCCTGATGCAGTTACTTTTGTTGCCATCTTGTCTGCTTGTAATTATACTGGATTGGTTGATGAAGGCCTTCAAATATTTGAATCAATGGAGAAAATACATAAAATCAAGCCCGCAATCGAACATTATTGTTGTGTTGCAGACATGTTAGGGAGGGTTGGGAAGGTGGTTGAAGCCTATGAGTTTGTCAAGGGATTGGGTGAGGATGGCAACACAATGGAAATCTGGGGATCTCTTCTCGGGGCTTGCAAAAATCATGGGCATTTTGAATTGGGAAAAGTTGTTGCCAAAAAATTGCTGAATATGGGTACAGAGAAAAGGATGGCAGGATATCATGTTCTGCTCTCAAATATTTATGCAGAGGAAGGAGAGTGGGAAAATGTTGACAGAGTTAGAAAGAAGATGAAGGAAAAAGGTTTGCAAAAGGAAACGGGATGTAGTTGGATTGAGATAGTTGGGTTTGTAAATTGCTTCGTATCTAGAGACGAGAAGCACACTCAAAGTGATGAAATATATAATATGTTGGACAAGTTGACTCTGGACATGAAAGATGCGGGTTACAAGCCACTTTACAGCTCAAATTTAAATGATTTTGGATTCTGATGAATGAGTCGAATAATTATTACAAGTTTTATCAAAGTGAGATGTTGGTTGCTTTATGGTGGGCAGTTGTCACGAAAGTGAGTTAGGTTCTTGGTTAAAATAGTCACAGGATCAAGTATAACTGATGATAGTCTCATGTCCTGCATAAATGTATCGTATGTTCACCACAACAGCCACAGGTTTGAAACAGATTGTAATTGGTGAACAAAACAATCAATTCATGTATTTATATATACATAAGATTATGCAAACTCCTCTCTGTTATAATTACGTTACCATCTAGAAGTGCCTAAGAGGGCATGATGAGTGGCTTAATTTGACACTTCCAGATAAACTACACAATTGTACATTGTAACATTTAGCCTCTTTACTTTGACATGTATAACTACCCAATGGGTCTGACTCCTGGCAAACTGTAAATTCAATGGTGTATGTATAGAACAGGATACCATGTATGCTGATAGCCGTTTATATTGGAATTGTACCAGTATACAAGTTTTGTTTGTGACTTGGGACTTTATTTGGGTTTTTTTGATGCTTTTCAATTGCATGGCATATTTAATTTAATTTAGTTTCTCAACCTTGTGGTTGTTTACAGTTCAGGCCAAAACCATTTATTCCGTTTCCTTGCTTTTGTTGTAAGTGGCGTTCTCGATATTCTTCTCCTTCAAAATGCACAGATATTTCGTTTTGACTTGCATTGTTCTTCTAGTTTGATTTGACCGAGCTATTATGTTTCTATTTTCAGATTTCTTCTTCTCTGCCAAGCCATTGAAATTAAAATCACTTTAGTCAATGTGTCTGCCTAACATCACTCCAAAGTCTGTTTTTATTCTTTTAAAAGATCATACTCTGTGTCTCGGCTTAAAGTTTTGCATGACGCTGAAACATATTGATACAAGTGTGAGTTGTTTTAGTATGCTTTTGTTGAAAAATGAAAAGATTAATAAAACTATGTGACAAATTTTGACCTGCAGAGATATTGAGAGATAGAGATTCCATTACTTTTAGTTCCTGTCGTCACATTCCATTACAAAAACACTTACGTGACTGAATGAGGTTTACATACACGGCACCTCTAAGTAGGGACTTTCTTAAGGTAATTGCTCATCTGCTCATGTTTTTGCTCACAAGGTGTAAAATAATACACTACTGAAAGCTGACTTTCTGTAACATATTTTAGTCAATTTTGCACTACTAGAAGTTATAATTTTTTTGTAACAAGTTAGTCTTTTAACTTTTTTTGGTGTCAAGTTCGTCTTTTATGTTTTTAAATATTTGCACCAATGATCTTAATTTCAAACCAACAAAATTGAATCTCAAATTCTCTCAAATTTTCCAATAAATTCATGTAGTTCTTAAAGGGTTTTGATTGCATTAATTATAAGAATATAAATTCTCAATCAATTTTTAGAAATATAATTAAACAAGAGAGATTTCGAGTGATATACATATTAGGGTTTTTGATATTAAACGTGAAATTATCTTAAATCAAATTATAAAATCACATGAAAAATTTATAACGTTACTTATATGATCGAAATGAGGTTAGGACTAAAAATAATTTAACATTGTAACGTTTACAGACATAAAATATTGAACTATTGAACTGTTGCAAAAAAAAAAGTTAAATAATCAATATTATGGTTTTGTGTAACTTAAAGATTACTGAATGCATTTTGCCTATAATATCAAGTTGTAGGATACAGACAAGAAGTGTATTATTTCACATTGGATTGATCTATGTAGTAATTCAACTAATACATACCCTCCAACCATTTTGTACGTGGTCAGTAGCATAATTTCAAACTTGATTTGTAATGTAATCAATCAATTGACCTAAGTAAGTGTAGGAAGACCCACCTTCTAACAATACATTCCTACTCTTTTCAGACATCTCTTTCACTTTCTTTCTTACCTCTCCATCTTTTTCCAACACAGTCCTTATTCCTCTCTCGATCTTGTCAGCACCTAAAAGATAGTTACGTCCGATATCAAACTCCAATCTATAATCCAATGCGATCTCAACAGCCATCTTCAACTCACGTACAAGTTGAAAAGCATTGGTCTGTTGTTCAGCAAATAGTGGCCACGTGGCGATAGGCACACCATAATATACACTTTCCAACGTTGAATTCCACCCACAATGTGAAACGAATCCTCCAGTGGCTTGATGTGATAGTACTTGAACTTGAGGGGCCCACCCAACTACCCTTCCAATATTAGCCGTTCGATCTAAGAACCCTTCGGGTAAAACCTCAAGCATTTGAGAAGGAGTGTAATCAGAGGGTGGAACCATAGTTCCCTTGGGTTGGGGTTTACGTAGGGACCACAAGAAGCGGACCCCACTTCTCTCAATAGCAAGCGCAATCTCTCTAACCTGTTCCTCATCGAAAGTACCCATGCTCCCAAAGCAGAGGAAAATTACCGAAGAAGGAGGCTGTTCATCGAGCCACTTAATGACGACATCAGAATCAACATTGGACTTGGGCTTTAATATGGGTCCCACAGGATATATGGGTATATCACGTAGGGTCGGATCTTCTAAAAATGAACGAACCGCGTGAGGCTCTAGCTCATGAAACGAATTTACTATAATGCCACTGGCTTTCTTAAGGCCTCTACAATATTTGATGAAAGACGATTCCCATTCCTTACGGAGCACTACACTGGGCAACGTGTTTGTAGCAACCGGGTTAGCGAAACTCGGTATATCCAACTCATCTTGCTGCAACAGCAACTCAGTGTCTCGCTCTTCCCAAATGGTGTGAAGATGAAGCATCAAACCAAGGAAAGCAATACCCGAAGTGAAGAAGACAAGCGAAGGGACACCTAACTCGTTGGCAACATCAATCATTGTGGTGCAGAACATGTCAACAACGAAAGCAGCGAGTGTTCCAGTGAGGTTGGAAACAGCTTGTTTAACGTTGGATTTTTGTGTTTCAACGAGAGCACTTATGGAATTACCTACATCAGAGGTGGAGGGAACATGAGTAGTAGTTTGAGGGAGGTTGATGACGTGGAGGTTTTCTGATTCGGTAAGTGAATAATTATTAGTTTGTTTTTCATCGGTTTTTGGGAAATTGATGACTAAGACATTTATATTGAGACGGTTAGTACGGTTGATGAGAAGGTTGGCAAATTCAATGGTGGAGATTAGATGTCCTACACCTGGAGAAGGGATAAACACCACTTCTATTTTCTTCATAATGTTCAATACATACAGTTTCACTTACACAACTAAATAACTATAGCTAGAACTTAGAAGCTAGCACATGTTAATTATATATTTATATATATGAGTACCTTCACTTCCCCATATAAAGCAGGTTGCTGTTACTAATTACTTTCCTAATATTTGGATCCTGCAATTTTTTGTGGTGAGCAACGATTGGGACACCTGAATCACTCATTATCTTATCATCTTGGTTTGCTCATATAATAGGACAAGATGAAACAATGACACATATATATGAGATTACAAGTGTTGCCGTGTACGACATGGTAATACTCCCATTCCATGTTTATACACATTCAAAATGCAATAATTATTATATCCTTTACAAAAATCATTTTACAGACTATCATGAATATTAATACAAAGTACAATAATTTTTTGAAAATTATGTATACAGTAATAATTGAAGAGTACTATAGAAAAAAAAATAAAGTTGTTTTGAAAATGTTATTTATTTTGAGACAATTTTTTTTTTTTTAAATGACACTCATTATAAAACCGATGAAATATTAGATATTTATTGACACCGAAACATATCCCACAACTCAAACATATGTCTCAAAAAAACATTTTTTATTTTGACACACTTTGGACACTTCTCATGCACATCTATATTAATACTAGACATCTTTTTAAAATGGCTTTTAAAAAGTAATATATTAACATTTGAAAAAATTCTTGCATGTGCACATGTTTTCAAATAATACACACACATCTTCATCTTCTACACTATTCAACTATGACAACCATTTCTAACTTTAAGGTAAAAGACCAATATAGCATGTTTAGAATTTTTTATAAAGAAATAGATAGGCAGGACATGGTCCATGTGTACTAGCAGGAACAGGACTGAGCAACACATGTCTGTCTCTATCTTACTTTTTGGGTCAAGTCGTCTCTTTGTCTAAGCATGCATATGACTATGAAGTTCACCTCTTAATTGTGGATTGTTTTGGAGACTTTTCAGATCTGAATTTTCAAATGTATACATTTGGAGACTTTTGTTTTGTTTTTTTGTAAAATGAAGTTCATAAAGTCAGTAAGGATCACAACAGTCCACAATTTTCAACTGCATGCAATACGGGGTGCTACTTCAGAGCGAATTAAAAGGAATGTAAAAACATGATATTAGAGACTATTAGCTGCAAAACACAGTTAGAGCGATGAAATAACTCAGTTTTGTTTTTATCGCATTTCTTCCTAGTGAGTCTAACGCACATGCTTTTTCTAACACGCAAAAGAAGAAGATCACATCACTCTTTAATAAGTGAATAAATCTGAGCTATTAGATCAAATGGAATAAATGGGCTATGGTATCAAAGTTTAATTTGACACCTGTCCCTATATATTGTAAGGTAGGAGATAAAATAGTAAATGAGAAAAATGCAATTATTACTTTATCATTCAATTAGTGCAAGTCTTATATAGGCCAAGTTACAATTTGCTTAACAAACCCACGACCCTTACAATAAACTAACTAAATCCTAACATTTCCTCCCTCAAACTGGACAATCTATACAACATCATCGCACAAATAGGTTTGCATTTAGAAAAACTCTCACGTGTTTGAAATATATGTAAATTCTTTGTGGCGAAGGACATTTATCAAAGTTCTGTGTAGATATATCTCCTCTTTATTAATTTTGTATATTTAACTTTGTAAATGTTCCAAAATTAGACATCATTGATTTATAACAATAATATACAACTATTTGAAAGAGTTGTAGTGAAAATGATTAAATTTCATGGCATATAAAAAATAAATGACAAAAATAAATAAAAAGAGATTCAAAACCAAAACAAATATTTAATAAAAGATAAAAGACGAATAAAGTATTTAAACATAATTAATAAATATTATTGCAGTTTTGTTGTTGTTGAAAATATAAGAATATTATGTCTTTAATTAACAGATAAGTAATTCTAAAGTTATTTTATAAATTACTAAACATTTTAAAATATTATTTTGGCACATTACTTTTTTGAAAATAATATTGTCTTTTTAACATTTTTTTTATCTCATCAATCATCACAAATCTCTTTGGATCAACTCTCAATCCAATTTTTTTCTTTTTTGCGTTTCCTCTATTTTTGCAAATTTTGTCCACTATCCAATATATTTTATTTCAGTTCAATTTTTCTCTCTTTAATTTTTTCAAGTTGTTATTATGCAAATGGGTCTTCGGTCTTCCAAAAAACTATTAAGAGTTCAAACTATATATGAAATACATATTTATCACTGTTAACCAAAATTAATATTTTTTAATATCTTCTACATTTCGTATATTATATATCTTTAAAAATTATGTCCAACAATTTTACATTCTTACTAATTTCTGACACCTCACTGTTTTAATAGGATAATATTATCTTTTTACCACTCTTTGGCCACCCATCACAAATCTCTCTCAATCACACACAAATATACTTTTTTTTTCTTTTCACTTTTCCACGATTTTTGTTTATTTTCTCCCTTCTCTCGTTTATCATATCTCAATTAATTTTTTATCCTCTTTTTTACAAATTATTTTTCTGCAAACGAGATACTCTAAGAGACTATAGAAGAATCGAGAACAAATCCGAAATAAATATTTATTATGGTTAAAATTAATATTTTTTGTGAACAAATTAATATATTTTTTAAATATCTTTTACATCACAATGAAAATAATATAATATATTAATGATAATTTATTGTTCTTTAATTTTTATTACGTTATTTTTCTACAACTGAGTCACTAAAGATACTGTTGGATACACAAATCTTACACGGGACAAATATTTTTCTTTAAAAATAAAATACATAATACACTAATTATAATTTTTGAATCTTTAATTTTTTTTTACGTTGTTTTTCTGTACATTGGTCACTAAAGAAGTTGTTGAAGTATAAAGTTCATACACGAGAATTTTTTTGTCACTAATCAATAAGTTAAAATTTGTATTTTTTTTAATATCTTTTAAATAAAATGAGAATTATAATTTATTATTCAAAGCACGCACGTAATAAATATTTGTTTCCGATCAATTAATTAAAAATTTAATATTAAACGGATTAATTACTTGAGAGAGATGTGGGTGATGTGGTGAGAGAAAAAAGTTAAAAGAAACAATATGAACTTAAATTTTTCAAGTTTCGTAAAGAGTTTAATTGTTATGCACTGTTGAGAGTAAAAAAAATTACATTGTGAGTACATCAGAACCATTCATAGTTATGATTTTAGAGGTAGTTATAGTAAAAGTATATCACAATCATGATTTTAGAGGTAATTATGGTAGAAGTCAAACATATCTAATGATATAACAATTGCGATTGACTGACAATATATTTTTTTTTTACACTAACATATATAAATTAAATACTAGTTAAAATTAGTGTTTTTGAAATATATTCTACATAAAAATAACAATATAATTTATTATTAAAAGCATAGATAAGAATAGATTTTTTGAAAATATTTTACATACAAATAAGACTTAATTGTAATTTTGATCCCCTTATTTTATATTACTAAAGAAATGAATCCCTCTACTTTAAATTTGTCCACTTTTGGTCTCTCTCTTATGTTTTGTTTGGATGACAAAAGAAAGTGAAAGGAAAGAAAGGAAAGAAGAGGAAAAAATGTTGAAAGCATGAAAATAGAAAGTGAGAAGAAAGATATATGATTTCCTTAAAAAAAAAATATATATGTTGGCTTCAATGTCTCAGAAAATGTTAGTTTTTCATATCCTTCAATATGCATATTATATTATCCTATAAAAATAATTCTTCGAAGCTTTGAATTAGTCTCTGGATTGAGAGTCAATTTCCATCTTTTTTTTCTCGTATTCTTTACAATAAAATTCTTCAATTGTCAAAATGGGTGAATGGAATAAATAGAAGATGTAGTTGGAACTTTGTTCGGAATGGGGAGTTAAATTTAGATAATGAGAGCTTGTTGATTGAACTTTGGAACTTGCTGGTTGGAGTCGAACCAAATCAAAATAAAAGTTATAACATTTGTAGTCAGATGTTGTATATGCAAGTCCTTCAAAAATTCATATTTTTGCTTGGAGGTTATTATTAGGAAGGCTACAAATAAGGAAAAGTTGATTGGGAGAGGAACTCTAAACCACGACCATAGCTCATTGTGTGTCTTTTCTTATAGAGAAACAAAATCATGTTTCCATCTCTTTGTGAATTGTGGCTTTGCTAAAAAATTTGGATGTGAATATTCAAGTGGATGGATTTGGAGGAGCAAATTGAAATTCAATTCTTAAAATTCAGTAAGTGATCAAAGCAAGAAGAATAAAAATATGAGAACTTTGATTTGGTTGTCAACTATATGCAGCTTATGGCATGAAAGAAATAATATCATCTTTAATGGAGATATGGGGAATTGCAAAAAGGTTATGTATTGTGCAAAAGTGTTGTAATAGACATGGTTCATCAGCTTTAATAACATGTGCTATTGTGTTGTAATAATTTGAAGTCGTAATGTCGTGTTTGGTGTCTTTTTGTTCAATTTTTGAGCACATGATTTGGTGGGGTCTCCACAACCCTTCATAGAAGATGGGTGGAGTTTTTCGAGTTTTTCTACTATGATATTGAACTTGAATTATTACTTTGATGTAAGGGTTGGAGTACCTATTGTACTTCTTTTAATAAAATGTTTATTATAAAAAAAAATCAATTTTAAGTTCAAAAATTTGAAATAGAGGCCAAAACTGAAGAATTTTAAAATAAGGGATCAATTTCATGAGTGAAATAAAATAAAGGATCAAAATGGTAATTAAACTTAAAAATAAGAATACATTTTTTTTGAATGGGCCAATAATAACATTTAATAAAGAATTTAATTTATATACATTATCGGTGTAAGGAGTTTTTACGCTGTTATTCAATCATAACTGTAAAATTATTAGTAATGTTTGATGTATGTCATAACTACCTATAAAGTGGTTCACATAATTGAGTATCATTTGTCCCATGTAAAACTACATACAAATTAAAAGTGTTTAACAAATGTTGCTAGTTTATATTTTTGGCAACATATTAGAAATGTTGCTCAGTTTATTTATACTAGAAAATGTAAATTTCCAAACCGGAAGCGAAATAACTTTCCCTTTTCTGAGATCATGAATGAACACAAAGCCATAGAGAAAGGTTGTTGTTGTAATTATTATCTTGCATAAAATCAATCTACTTAATATGAATACATGATAAGATGACTGACAGCATTAGTTTAGTTAGGAGATTATGATTTCACAAACAAAATTTGGTTAAAAGTAACCAAGTATCAACTGAAAATTGCATAAAATGAAAGTGTTTAAACAGGAGGCAAAGCATAACAATACGATGTAACTTGCCTCTTATTCCATTTCACGCCACTTCGGATATGGGCAAGATGTCTCAATACTCGACCTTATTAACGCCTGCAACTTCTCCGTCTCCGATGTCCCTTTCGAAGCAAAATATTTTATCGGAGCGAAGTACCCATTAATTATAGCCATCATCATCCCACAAACACCGAAGCTAATGAGCTTCTTATGAAAAATGTTAGGGAATATAACATATATTACATTAGTTCATTTTTATTAAGGTTTATAAAAAAGTATGATATCAAAAAAAAAAAAAGGGAAAGTGTCTCCGTGTATATATGAGATATATCAAATGAAAGAAGTTTTATGTGAGAAGGATTAAATTTTTAACACACAATCATGCATGGTCAAGATTAGACGAAAAATTATTATGTGTCACTTAAATAACTCTTAATCATGAACATGTATAGTTGTGTAGTCAACGTTTAACCATCTCAGCCTTTCATCGTAAAACTTTTTTCATTTGATATGCTCCATATATATATATGTTTGATCATCGAAGTTAGATTTTCTAAATCATATTTAGTCTAATTAGTTAAGAATGAATAGTTGCATCATGAGAGTCATAGTTAATCCAGACGTTCCACTATCAATGTAGAATTCCAACCACAATGTGTGATAAAACAACCCACACCAACAAATCAACCACAACCAAACACACTTCAATCCTTTCATATTTTTGAAGGAACTCTTCCAAATGTTTTGGCATTATGTTCTCCATTGCTGATTCAATTTCAAAGAAATCTGGTGTTGTGTCCTCTTCCATCCCATCTACTAAGCCAACCCACTTGATATTCTCATCATCACTATCAATTATCTTCTTATGAACATATTGGGGAAGGACTATCACGGCTTCAAAACCTTGGCTTACAAAGGTAGATGCTAAATTTTGCATGGGAGTAACATGTCCCTGTGCAGGATAGGGGATCAAAATCACTATTGGCTTCTTCATATTCACTAATTAATTGGCTACTTTCCAACCTTACCAACACTCACTCTCTATATGCAATGAAGCTGTTTCATCTGTCGGTGTCTCTTTGCCACGGAATTGGGTGGTGTCAAAGCAAATTACTTGTACTATATAATAGCCACACACAAAAAGTAACATTATCATATCATACATCACAAAAATAAAATGCACGTGTTTACCGTGCAATCAATCAATTCATCATATTAGACTCGTGCTTGTTCTTTAAGGCAGAGGTTGGTCCAAGAAATATGAATGCAATTAAATCGGATGCCTAAAGAACTGATTTGGATTGTTAAAGAAAAGTTAAAGCACTCTACTATACACAACAACATCGATATTTCAAGCAGAATGTAGTGAAGTACAAATAGATGTACGTATTTTGCTCCTTAGATTATCAAGTTTTACAGAAAAATTCAAGGACATTCATGAAAGGAAAAGGCCATGCTTACAATTGAAATACAAACTATATCAGTTTGCAAAAATAAACTGAATCTTCATAAAAAAAATTGATAAGGCAACATTCATATCACCAAATGGCTTCTTAATTTGTCATATACTTGATAATAATTATTATTATATGTGCAGTTGACAAGCCACTTTGCATACAGATACAAACCCAAATAACCATAGTCATATTCCTCTTGGGTGAAATTGGTTTACATGGATGGTGTATGACTATTTTATCTTAGAGAAATATACAAAAAAAAAAAAAATATATATATATATATATACTTTTTTTCGAAATTTCGACCGAGTATCCTCTGTAACTTCAACATTCCCAAATTTTATAAAATCTCTGTTTACAGTATTAACTCAGTCAATTCATATTTCAAAGAACATAACCTAATTGTTTAATACATTTCCCAAAAGACTATCTAAACTCCAATAGCTGCAAAATACATTATGACTTAACAGACTTTACAAAAAAGGTCCTCGATCAAAGAGGCCTACAAAAAAAAAAATACGATCGAGACTTGAGCCTACTATTAGCTTGCTACTCAGCTGCATGTGAATCTGAAAAAAAAATAAACAACATGAAGGAGTAAGTCACAAAGACTTAGTGAGGAAACAACAATCACCATCAACTAGAAGGGAAACACAAAAAGGCATGAATAACTGTTTTACAACCTCGAGACGATTATGTTATACACATATTAAAATAATTAAATTTATAATTTAGCCGTTCAGGTAGAAATATTAAAAATCCAATTAATAGCGAAGCGAAATCAAAATGAATAACATTAAAATGATCATAGAAAATCAAACAAGTAAAATACTAATTATTGAGAACCAAGAGGCGGCTTCATCTTATTGATAGCCCTTTCCTCCTAAGGGTGGCCTTTCCCTTAGGGGTGGCTCCATCTAACGGATAGTCATCTCCTCTCAATCCCGCAACACATCATCACACGTCAATTAGGGAGGTTACATCTCGTTGATAGCTCTCTCCTCCTACAGATGACATTTCTCATAGGAGCGGATCCATCTAACGGGTAACTCTCCCTAATCAAAACGAGGTAACTAGGTGCACCTAACGCCGTTAACGATTTCATAATTATAACAACGACTTCAAAAACAAGCATAAAAATCATTTCTTATTTCATCGTAATTCATGGAAAACATATTTGATCACATAACAATTTAATATTTACATACTTTTAACTCATACGTTAATCAAACTAATAATGTATTATATAACAAAGACCATTAAAATAAATAAATGACGAAAGCGAGATAAATTTCAAAGGTTGTGTTCCCCAAATTTTTAAATAAATACTTTAACATAGAAAACGAGTAAAATAATAATTATAGCATGAAAAAAAAAAATGACGATGACCGTCGTCAACTCACAACTACAGAGAATCGGCTACGTTTGTTCTCCAACAACTCCCAGAATAGCCGGCAGGACCTCAACTAACAAATCTGAGTATCAAAAATATTCTCAAGACTTTAGAAAAATTATACTAAAGTTTAGCTAACTCTAGGAAAGCATAAAAATTCATTAAATCTACTCTAAGCACAAAAATAAGATTTTTAACCAAAACTACATTTTCTCTAAAGATTCGTTATTAACATAAGAGTTGTGTATTTACCTCAAAGAGTCTCAATAACAACTCTCAATAAATGGGTATCCTTCTCCTTCCTTAGACCACAAACCCAAACCCAAAAATCTTACCCAAGAACTTGTATACCCTTCCTAAGGGTTTAAGATTTAAGGAGACTAACTTGTGATTTTAAGTGAGAAGAAGAAGAAGGAGAAGAGAAAAGGAAAGAAAAGCAAGAAAAAAAAAATGAAAAATGGGGGTGGGGGGGTGAGATGGAAAAGAAAGAGAAAATGGGATTGGTTTTATTTATTTATTAATATTAATATTAATATTAAAAATAAATAAATAAAATAAAAAATAAAACTTTAATGAAACGTAGCGTTTCATGAAAAATCATGAGTTCGAACATACATCATAGCATATCAAATGCACCTGGAACTACCATCTCAGATGTATTTGAGGAGCTTATCTTAAGTACCCTAATAGAATTTTATTAAATGATACAATAAATATTATTGATATTTGATTTAAATTTAATAAATAACATTTTAATTTTATCCATATAGATAAATGTTTAATTATGTCATAGAAAAGTAATTTTCAAAGTATTTAAAAAAAATAGAAATAATATAAATAAAAAAGTGCAATAGAAACTCTTTTTTCCATTGAATTGACAACTTTCCATTTAATTATTCTAATTTTTTTAATCAAAATTTAGCTCTAATTAATAGGTGGTCTGTTATATTAATATAGCAATAGCCCAAATTTAAGTATGGCAAATCACAATGTCTTTAGTGTATGCAGAACATGGATGTTATGGAAGTCATGACATTTTTATTAAAAAAAAAAACAAAGAAAACATAACATATGAGTATGATGTGGTGTATATATAATAAATAATTAGTCTTTATAAAAAATAAAATTAGTAAATAAATAAAAGAGTTTTATTTATCGTTCGTCACTTATTTTAGTACTTTTTCTTTATTTTGTATGTATATTTCATTTATTTTATTCTCTAATTTTGTTTTTGTAAAACTTATTTAGGTTTTTATTCCTTTAATAGACCCCTACGTAATATATGTGACACAAATGTTATAGCTTGTATTTGATGGGAACTGAAAAGTTAAAAAAAATTAATAAAAGTACATAGTAGTCCAAACTCAATTTATAGAAGCGTCATTAATACATACTCAAAAAATAGCCTCATTAATTCCAAAAGAGTAAGTGCATATAACATCATTTATTTTATTCTCTAATTTTCTTTTTGTAAAACTTATTTAGGTTTTTATTCCTTTAATAGACCCCTACGTAATATATGTGACACAAATGTTATAGCTTGTATTTGATGGGAACTGAAAAGTCAAAAAAAATTAATAAAAGTACATAGTAGTCCAAACTCAATTTATAGAAGCGTCATTAATACATACTCACAAAACCTCACAAAATAGCCTCATTAATTCCAAAAGAGTGAGTTTTTTTAAACTTATTTATTAAGGTTTTTGATATTTCCAATGGAAGGAAGAATAAAGCTAAAAATTTATTCACACAAGAAAAAAGTGCAAAAAATTTTTTTGTGAACAATAGTACGGAAAGATTGAAAGTTCAGAACAAAAATGAAACAAAATCACTTTATTAGTCCGATGGTGTAAAAATTCATAAATGATCATTTTACACTTTTAAATTAATCAATGCAGAAATGTAAAATATCTTAACCCATGTGGCTGAGTTTCCAGATTATGTTTGAATGTGAACATACACTCCTTCCTAATCATAGCCAACAAACAACTTTGGAAATTAACCAAAACAGAGAAATTGCTAAACATGTCACAAAGGTTAAAAATAGTGGATTGTGAAGATAAGAAGAAAAAAAACTCATACGATAGATAGACATTTTGACAAGTATATGTCCGTAATGATGTCAACTCTATAAATATTCTTATATCTTTCATATCACTTCATATAGCTTGTTTTCATACTAATTAAATTCACGGAATAGATGGTCATAGATCATATTCATATTGTCAGATTCTCACACTTACAACTACAAATATATGATTGTTACAACTACAAATATATGATTGTAGGTGTAGAGAATTAAGTGATGTACTTTATTCACGGGGTAGATGGTTATGGTGATATTGTCCGACTCAAATGTGAAGAAAAAAAAAAGATTAATTAGTATTGCAGATAAAATATTTTAAAGTAAATTCATACACTAAGAGAGTAAATGTTAGGTTATAATATTTATTCAAACGTCGGTGTTACAAAAATAATTGCTAATTGTTTTATAAGAATTCGTTTACTTTGACAATATATTTCTTATTTTTATCTTTTAGAATTTGCGTTAATTTAAATTTTAATAAAGATATAAAAGACTTTTAAAGTGAATGATTGTCTATATTTTAAAAATAATATAAATGTCAAAAAAATTATTTTCATTAAACTGATGTTGATGTACTAGGTCATTCATATTCTCATATAAGTAAGTGGTGGCTTTGAGTATGGTTGAGAGGGACGACTGCTTAGGGTCTCAAATTTAAAAATAACTAACATTTTGTTTTTATGATATGTATATATATTATGAGCAAAGCCAATTTATAAAAATAATATGCATTAATATTTGGAGGAGGACCGACTTTTGTTTTAATACTAAAAATGTTTATGTGGGGCGTGCACTAGGAATGTGGGGTTCACATTTATATTCATACAATGGTTTTTTTTTTTAATGTATTCATGCAAATAAAAGAGAGAATCAAAAAGACAAAATGCAAAATAATAAATAAAAAGAAATGGTAACAGCCCAAATTTTTTTAATCAAAATTTAGCTCTAATTAATAGGTGGTATGTTATATTAATATAGCAACAGCCCAAATTTAAGTATGGCAAATCACAATATCTTTGTTGTATGCAGAACATGGATACTATGGAAGCCATGACATTTTTATTAAAAAAATAAAACAAAGAAACCATAACATATGAGTATGATGTGGTGTATATATAATAAATAATTAGTCTTTATAAAAAATAAAATTAGTAAATAAATGAGAGAGTTTTATTTATCGTTCGTCACTTACTTTAGTATTTTTTCTTTACTTTGTATGTTTATTTCATTTAATTTATTCTCTAATTTTGTTTTTGTAAAACTTATTTAGGTTTTTATTCATTTAATAGACCCCTACGTAATATATGTGACACAAATGTTATAGCTTGTATTTGATGGGAACTGAAAAGTCAAAAAAAATTAATAAAAGTACATAGTAGTCCAAACTCAATTTAGAGAAGCGTCATTAATACATACTCACAAAACCTCACAAAATAGCCTCATTAATTCCAAAAGAGTAAGTGCATATAGCAAGAAGTACCAATTAGCAAAATAATTCCATCGTACACATTAAATAGTGAATTTTAAGAGTGAGTTTTTTTTTAACTTATTTATTAAGGTTTTTGATACTTCCAATGGAAGGAAGAATAAAGCTAAAAATTTATTCACACAAGAAAAAAGTGCAAAGAATTTTTTTGTGAACAATAGTACGGAAAGATTGAAAGTTCAGAACAAAAATGAAACAAAATCACTTTGTTAGTACGATAGTGTAAAAATTCATAAATGATCATTTTACACTTTTAAATTAATCAATGCAGAAATGTAAAATATCTTAACCCATGTGGCTGAGTTTTCAGATTATGTTTGAATGTGAACATACACTCCTTCCTAATCATAGCCAACAAACAACTTTGAAAATTAACAAAAACAGAGAAATTGCTAAACATGTCACAAAAGTTTAAAATGGTGGATTGTGAAGATAAGAAGAAAAAAAACTCATATGATAACTCTATAAATATTCTTATATATTCCATATCACTTCATATAGCTTGTTTTCATACTAATAAAGTTCACGGAATAGATGGTCATGGATCATATTCATATTGTCAGATTCTCATACTTACAACTACAAATATATGATTGTTACAACTACAAATATATGATTGTAGGTGTAGAGAATTAAGTGATGTACTTTATTCACGGGGTAGATGGTTATGGTGATATTGTCCGACTCAAATGTGAAAAAAAAAAGATTAATTAGTATTGCAGATAAAATATTTTAAAGTAAATTCATACACTAAGAGAGTAAATGTTAGGTTATAATATTTATTCAAACGTCGGTGTTACAAAAATAATTGCTAATTGTTTTATAAGAATTCGATTACTTTGACAATATATTTCTTATTTTTATCTTTTAGAATTTGCGTTAATTTAAATTTTAATAAAGATATAAAAGACTTTTAAAATGAATAATTGTCTATATTTTAAAAATAATATAAATGTCGAAAAAACCATTTTCATTAAACTGATGTTGATGTACTAGGTCATTCATATTCTTATATAAGTAAGTGGTGGCTTTATGTATGGTTGAGAGGGACGACTGCTTAGGGTCTCAAATTTAAAAATAACTAACATTTTGTTTTTATGATATGTATATATATTATGAGCAAGGCCAATTTATAAAAATAATATGCATTAATATTTAGAGGAGGACCGACTTTTGTTTTAATACTAAAAATGTTTATGTGCGTGCGTGCACCAGGGATGTGGCGTTCACATTTATCTTCACACAATGATTTTTTTTTTTTAATGTATTCATGCAAATAGAAGATATAATCAAAAAGACAAAATGCAAAACAATAAATAAAAAGAAATGGTAACAGCCCAAATCTTTTTAATCAAAATTTAGCTCTAATTAATAGGTGGTATGTTATATTAATATAGCAACAGCCCAAATTTAAGTATGGCAAATCACAATGTCTTTGTTGTATGTAGAACATGGATACTATGGAAGTCATGACATTTTTATTAAAAAAATAAAACAAAGAAACCATAACATATGAGTATGATGTGGTGTATATATAATAAATAATTAGTCTTTATAAAAAATAAAATTAGTAAATAAATGAAAGAGTTTTATTTATCGTTCGTCACTTACTTTAGTACTTTTTCTTTACTTTGTATGTTTATTTCATTTATTTTATTCTCTAATTTTGTTTTTGTAAAACTTATTTAGGTTTTTATTCCTTTAATAGACCCCTACATAATATATGTGACACAAATATTATAGCTTGTATTTGATGGGAACTGAAAAGTCAACAAAAATTAATAAAAGTACATAGTAGTCCAAACTCAATTTATAGAAGCGTCATTAATACATACTCACAAAACCTCACAGTAGGTGCATATAGGGATGGCAATGGGTAGGGTTTGGGCAGGATACTATAGTACCAGTCCCCATACCCGTAGTTTAAAAAAATGCCCATACCCGTGCCCGTACCCTCGTGGATAACAACTTTAATACCCGTACCCTTGCCTTTTGGGTACTTAAGTGCCCTTACCCATACTCATTACCTGCACTTTAACAACAATAGATCGTATATTTTGTAAAAAAAACAATTATCAATACAAATAAATATGTTTTATTGAGGAATAAGTCACATCTGCCATAAATTATGAAGCTTAAAATATTATAATGTAGATATATATATAATAATAGGTGTAAAAATTAAGTATATAATAATAATAATAATAATAATAATAATAATAATAATAATAATAATAATAATAATAATAATAATAATATATAAGTGCGGGGCGGGGTGGGTACTATAGTACCCGTACCCGCACGCATACCTGTTCAATTTTGCGGGTAATTACCCGTCCCCATACCCATACCCATTATGCGGATTTTTACCCTACCCATTGTGGATTTTTTTTGCGGGTACCCAATGGGTTTGGGTCTAATTGTCATCCCTAAGTGCATGTAGCAAGAAGTACCAATTAGCAAAGTAATTCCTCCATACACATTAAATAGTGAATTTTAAGAGTGAGTTTTTTTTTAACTTATTTATTAAGGTTTTTGATACTTCCAATGGAAGAAAGAATAAAGCTAAAAATTTATTCACACAAGAAAAAAGTGCAAGGAATTTTTTTGTGAACAATAGTACGGAAAGATTGAAAGTTCAGAACAAAAATGAAACAAAATCACTTTGTTAGTCCGATAGTGTAAAAATTCATAAATGATCATTTTACACTTTTAAATTAATCAATGCAGAAATGTAAAATATCTTAACCCATGTGGCTGAGTTTTCAGATTATGTTTGAATGTAAACATACACTCCTTCCTAATCATAGCCAACAAACAACTTTGGAAATTAACCAAAACAGAGAAATTGCTAAACATGTCACAAAGGTTTAAAATGGTGGATTGTGAAGATAAAAAGAAAAAAAACTCATACAATAGATAGACATTTTGACAAGAATATGTCCGTTATGATTTCAACTCTATAAATATTCTTATATCTTCCATATCACTTCATATAGCTTGTTTTCATACTAAT
Source organism: Cicer yamashitae (assembly GCA_037974755.1). Classification (NCBI taxonomy): domain Eukaryota; kingdom Viridiplantae; phylum Streptophyta; class Magnoliopsida; order Fabales; family Fabaceae; genus Cicer; species Cicer yamashitae. Next base: position 50,822,594 of record JBBPBQ010000004.1, read on the forward strand.
TAAATTCACGGAATAGATGGTCATAGATCATATTCATATTGTCAGATTCTCACACTTACAACTACAAATATATGATTGTTACAACTACAAATATATGATTGTATGTGTAGAAAATTAAGTGATGTATTTTATTCACTGGGTAGATGGTTATGGTGATATTGTCCGACTCAAATGTTAAAAAAAAAAAAAAAAAGATTAATTAGTATTGCAGATAAAATATTTTAAAGTAAATTTATACACTAAGGGAGTAAATGTTAGGTTATAATATTTATTCAAACGTCGGTGTTACAAAAATAATTGCTAATTGTTTTATAAGAATTCGTTTACTTTGATAATATATTTTCTATTTTTATCTTTTAAAATTTGTGTTAATTTAAATTTTAATAAAGATATAAAAAACTTTTAAAGTGAATGATTGTCTATATTTTAAAAATAATATAAATATCAAAAAACTATTTTCATTAAACTGATGTTGATGTACTAGGTCATTCATATTCTCATATAAGTGGTGGCTTTGAGTATGGTTGAGAGGGAAGACTGCTTAGGGTCTCAAATTTAAAAATAACTAACATTTTGTTTTTATGATATGTATATATATTATGAGCAAGGCCAATTTATAAAAATAATATGCATTAATATTTAGAGGAGGACCGACTTTTGTTTTAATACTAAAAATGTTAATGTGTGTGCACCAGGAATGGGGCGTTCACATATATATTTACACAACGGTTTTTTTTGTTTTTTTTTTATGTATTCATGCAAATAGAAGAGATAATCAAAAAGACAAAATGCAAAATAATTAATAAAAAGAAATGGTAACAGCTCAAATTTTTTTAATCAAAATTTAGCTCTAATTAATAGGTGGTCTGTTATATTAATATAGCAACAGCCCAAATTTAAGTATGGCAAATCACAATGTCTTTGTTGTATGCAGAATATAGATACTATGGAAGTCATGACATTTTTATTACTATGGAAGTTTTTTTTTTTCTGTTTTTTACACTCATTTTTTTGTGTCCTGAGTCAACAATTGATTCAATTAGTGTTCAACTCCTCCCATTTTTCACGTGGCAGATTCGGCTAAACTGAACAGACCGGCAATTTTTCAAATCCGGTCAAACACGCTAAAAACTCTAAAAAAATCTGAGTTTTCTTTCTTCTCTCCTTTTCTCCTTCATCTCAATTTTTTTTTGTCCTTTTACCGAAAAATTGTCCATTCAGATTTTCAAGTGGTCATAGTACCATACTTACGAGTAACTTTAACCGTCATATTTAGAGGGTGTAAATCCAGAACCATTTTCTACAGTATCTGAATTGTTTTATATTGGGGAAATTGTGGGTTATCGTCTTCTCTACACAATTTTGAACACTACCGTGAACCGTTTTAAAGAGAACGACATAATCTACGACTCCGAGTAATATCTTAAGATTTAGAGTTTCAAAATAGATTTTCGAAATTAAAAAAATAACGATATCATAGCATACATGACAAAAATGTGTTTACCATGCAATCAATGACTTCATGATACTAGACTCGTGCATGTTCTTTTAGGCAGAGATTGGTCTAAGAAATATGAATGCAATTAAATCCGATAAATAACTGCTTCATTAATAATCAAAGAGAATAATGGAATTGGAATACTAATCATTCCACTTCCACTAGCTCCAAAAGCAAGTGAAACAAATAACCAAAGCTTCAAGTGGATCATTCATTACTTGTATTGACCAAGGAAAGAAAGAAAAAAAATAACTATTTGATATTCTTTATTTACGCAACAATGGTAGGATTCATAAGACAAAAGCTTACGGTAGAAAGCATGAATGATGAAACTGAAGTGGTGGAAATATGAATGTTAAAGTGAGAGGCAAGCAGCGACATCATGGTTTGATGGTTGTATGCAAAATAAATTTTTTTATACCTTCTACATATTATATTTTTGTCAAAAAAAAAAAAACACCAGCATAAAAACACGGCAACAAAATGGACGCCCAACATGTGCAATGTGTATTTTTGTGGTCATTTCTTGAAGTGCTTCATAATAAGGGTCCCCATCAAACAATTCGTACCAAAAATATAAGAAATGTCAATCCTACATGTGCAGGTCCATGTCAAGGGTCCCCACGAAACACTTCATACAAAAAATACATAAATGCCAGTCATTCATGAGCAAAGTGTTGAAACTGTTCTGGTTAATTTTTTCAACTTTCTCCCTTAAAAAATAAACAGAGAGAATATCTGTTTTAACCATCCAATATACAGAACAGCCCTCAATTTGAAATTCGTGCATGCTGTCAACAGCAAGAGGCCAGTGCTATATAAAAGAAATTATTTAAAAAATATTAATAATAAAAAACTTAGCGAGATTGCATATGCACTGCTATTCCTTAATGTAGATGATGCAGGTATAACAAAATATAAATATTATTATGAACACAACCGCCTTGACTAGTTTAGAGTTAGAATAACCTCAATCTTGACACTAGTTGATAGTAACCCTGTAGGCATCAAACAATCAATTTCATCAACAACGGAAAAATCACTGGTATTACTTCACAATTTGGAGTGCATAAGCACAGTTTTCAGGTTATGACCAATTCCTAACTATAAGTTGGTGAAACAAAGTGCACGTGATATCTACTTCACCAGTGTTGTATTTCTCTGGCACATTTTTAATTCAGGATTCAAACGTTAGTTTTTGCTTTCCCAGCTCAACCTTTTATACAGAACTTGGCACCCTCAAATTAGCCCCAACTGTATACAAACTATGATCCTCTCGCTCCTCTTTGCCTCTTCTCTTCCAATGCAGTTGCCTCATTTAACATGTCAGCTGCATCCTTGTGCATGTCCAGCTTTGCAAGAGCAACTGACTGCATGTAGAAAGCCGTGGGCCAGTCTGGATAAACGCACTGTGCTTGCATTGCATCTCGTAGTGCAGGATCTGGTTGATCACATAACAGATAGCACAGACTACGCCTTGCAAAAACTGTAGGCGAGACCATCGTTCCCACATCAATGAACTGCACAAAAGCAAAAGAATCTTACAATAATTAACAAGTACATGGCTAAACTACAATAATTGAACATGTCAAACAAGTGTTGAATTGCACCTGGGAATAGTTATCGACAGCTGTCTTAAAATCCTTGTCACGGAATGCATAGTCCCCACGCTTCCTTGCCTCCAGCATATCTCTCATCTGTTGAGTCCACTCTTGGAACGACAACTGAACCAATCCAAATTCAAACCTTATAGCATAGCATCCTACTAAAAGTAGTAAACTGAAAACAATCGCACCATCAGTTACCTCATTAGTCCCTTCATCATCTCTGTAGTGTGTTGCAACCAAGATCTGATGTATTGCAGTGAGGTCCATTCTTGAGCAAGCCTCACCCATTGCTGAAAGAGGGCGTTGTGGGGTTGATGGAGCTTCCTCTTGCTTTGGAATTCCAAGCATGATGTGAGAACGAACCTAAAGCATGCATAACAATAATCAACTAGAAGTATTGTTGCTTTGATCCTTTTTATACTCCTAAAAAATTGCCATTTAACAAGGTTATGCATCCATGAAGTGAGAGAATAAATTTTCTTTGTGACAGCCCAATATATGTAACCTTTAATCCCTCATCTACACTGAGAAATATATGCTAAGGTGGGAAGACAATAAAAATAGTTGCATACATGACAAATTGGCATTGACAATAACATACAAAAAGTGTGAAAGCACATTGTTTACCCACATCCAATACTGCATCGAATTAGCTTGGCATTTGGATTACCATACTGCTTAAATGAATATACTCTTGTAAGATAAGCATGAATCCAAATTTAAAATTTAAAGTAGACAACAAAATTTCATCTGATGACAATCTAAAGATCAAGGCCGCCAATGTACTTGTCTGAGATTTTTTTAGTTGCAAATAAAAGCAAACTCAAAGTAACACTGGCCTCATCAAAGTCAGAAAGTAGTCAAAGGCATTGGCAGCAATCAGCCATTCAACCAGCTGTAAGACATAAGCTAAGAGCTTGGAATCATCGAGTCTAACAAGTGGGTCATACTTATCCAAATGAAAATGTCTTTATACAATATATAAATGCAGTACAATAAACAGCCTCTACATAAATAATTAGAAACTAGTAGATAAAATTATCTTTATATTTACAATGCTTCAAATACAGAATTAAAGTTTAATGAAAACATGTTTATCAATTATAAAAAAATGTCTGGAATAAACATTCACTGGCAAGATATATGCAAAGAAAAGGATTCTCAAGTCATGTGCAACTTTTTCAGGATGATATCACATGATAATATGTTTATTAGCTAAAAGAAAGATGACATGTGAGGTATTCTCCATTTCATCCACCCCGCTTGGATCCTATGGTTTACACTTCTCTCTATCTCCCAATCGTTTTGTATAATGGACTCAATGTACTTGAATCGTGAGACTTACGACATGGTATGTTCTTCAATTTCACATCTAAGCCAGGACTTGCATGCCTCCTACTACCCTTGCAATTCCTTATACTCTGTTTTATTTCTACAAAATCGTAGACCATGTGCTTCCAAGGCTTGTCTCAAAGTCTTGGGACATTATTTATTTCTTCTCCAACTAGGCGTACAATGTGGGACTCTCAACAGTATAAAAGCATACAAAGTCAAGTGGGAGCAAAGCATACTAACACTGGGATCTAAGACAGTGATGTGATTTTTTGTTGTTTGTATTTGCGAAAGCATAATTATATGTGATATATCTTGTTTGGAGAAGTCTCTTCTTTTTGGATGAAATCCCATATCATAAACCTTTATCCATCTCTCTATATATAGAGCTAAATTGTAATTTAAAAACATATCAAATACTTAAAATAAGGAACAAATCTTAAGAATATTCTAAAAAGAAATATAAATTATATATCCTAATGATATATTATTTAGATCTTAAATATATTTAAATCTAAATCTAAATAAAACCTTCTAGGCATATTATTCTCAACAGACAGAACAAGACGACTACATCAAGGACAAGGCCTAGACTGCATTTGGGAGAAGAGAGATCAAAGACATGCTATATTACACATCTGGGGCGCGCCAAAACGCATATAGAACTGTTGATGGGAGTCAATATACAAATAGACAGGTGGAAAGCCAGTCTAAAACGCACCCAATCTGCAGAAAGACAGGCTGGAACTACTAGTAATATGGACCCGCAATGGAACAAGATATAGAGACTAAGACTTGATATGGCTACAGTTGCAAAGAAGAGACCGAGATCAAACAAAAACATAAAATATGGGTTTAGTGATAATAATCAAGTTCCATGAAATCACCACAATGAAAGGTAGAAACTATTTTCAAGATTAATAACATGGCCCTCACACCATCTTGGGATTATAGGTTTGGAAAATATGAATAACATTTGCATTGCATAAGGATGTAATATGATGAGATATATGATCAAAGAGATAAAGAACTAACCTTGATTTATACAAGTACTAGACTCCTACTAATCCTTATCAAATATGGAAACATTACAAGGAAATATATAAACTAATCCTAAGAGATAATCTAAGATGCTATAAATTATTGTATAAAATAAAATCAAGATATTAGGGGATATTTATTATCATATATTCTAACATCAACATCAAGCCAAGGCTTTGTTACAACCACTCTTGCAATAAGTTAAAAAACTATATAAAAATATATAATCAAGTGGGAACAAAGGGTGCCTGGACAAAGGATGTGGCCGGGCACCATCTAGAACTGGATATAGGATGGATCAGATATTGGCCAGATTGCATCAGGGATCAGAAACGGGCCAAACTGCACCTGGGACCATAGAGGGACTAGATTGCATCTAAAACTGATTTAATCTGTACTAAATATTTAGTTGTATTCATTACACTCACAAAAATGCCCCAAATATCTAGGTTACCAAGCTTTATGTAGTTTATGGATATTGAGCTAGAGTTCATTTTGCAACAGCAATAACAAGACAAATATATAATATTGGAAGTCATATAATTTGAATATTAGACATTAAAGAACTTAAACAACCAACATAATGGCTTATTTAAGTGATAGTGAAATATTGGGCAGGCAATAAAGGTTCAATCTCTGGATTAAGTAAATAATCTGTTCCATTCTTTTATAAGAGAAGGGATACATACATCGGGTTTGGTATGCAATGGGGAAAGTGTCGTGACCAAATCCTTTGTATTAGGCCGCTCTCGCGGCTCATATTGCAAACATTTAGAGGCAAGATTGACAACTACTGTTGCCTCTTCTGTAGAAAACTTTCCCTCTAAATGAGAATCCATCAAGAGCATGTTGTTTTTTCCCTGTATCATATCAAGTGCCTGCAAACGAAATCAGATAATTCCATACGGCACCAATAAAAAAATAATCAACAAGTATGAGTAAGAGAAAAAACACCAATTTTAGTCTAACAGTTAGGATCAAATTTGGATGAAGTTCCTTATATGTTGTTGAATATTAAAGAACTCTCCCATGTATCAGTTTGATTTGAGAACTTGATGGCAATGAATGATATAAGAAACTGGATGTTAATTTTGTCCTTATGTAAAACTTCGAAATGTATCCAAGTAAATTAGTAATTGTAACTTCATATATTATTACGGGGAATTGCACTCATCTCCCTGAAGAATGCTTAAATGACACACACCCTTTTATTTTTCAAAAAAAAAACGACGCTCATCACACCACCCTTATTTGTTAGAGAAATTGCACTGACCTGCCCTCAAGTATGTTTAAATGAAACCCGACACTATTTTTACAAAATTGAGGGGAATGCTGTAATTGAGGGAAGGTCAATGTCTAATACAAAAAAGAGTGGGGTGTATGTGTTATTTAGACATATCTCGAGAGGTGAGTGCAATTTCTTCATATTACTTTTTTTTGAAATAATTTCTCCATATTACTATGTATCAATTTAACTGAAAGAATATCATACCTCAAATTGCCGTTCATAGAAAATCATATTACATGTATTCAATAACGCTGTAATATCATTTATGATGCATTCATAACTCCAATGCCACAAAGTAAATATGGTCATAGCAACCAAAATAATATTTATAGGTAAAGTAATGGAAGTAAGAATTACATGTTTGAGACAAAAAGCGGGCATTTACTGTTCTAAATGGCATATGGGAATACGACAATAAAAGTCTGTAACAGTAAGCCATTCACTCTCTTCAAAAGGGTGGTGGTGAATGGAAAGTTTGTTCAGGGCAGGGAGCTTTCGGTTGTAATTTGTAATCTTTCTTTATTCTATGTTAGGTAGTTAAGGAGGGTTGGTGAAAGAATGTGGCACTGAAATTCAACATAAAGTAGAAAAACTGCATAGCTAGAAATTTCATTCTACTTATGTTAACCCCATCAATTGCTTGTAGTTAAATACATTTTGCAAGGGCTAGTATTATTACGGCTTAAGAGACAACTAGTAGTTGACATTTAATTTAGTCAACTTGGTCCTAAATTATCGCTATCTCTCTAAATTGGTCCCAAATCATCACTATCTCTCTAAATTGGTCCCTAAACTATTCTCCCATCCATCTTGTTAGTCCTTAAGTTATTTTTTGCAATTTTAGCGATCTTTCTCTCTCCTAAGTGTAATCAATTTAGTTCTTATACTCTGTAAAACCTTCAATATCGTCCCCAAGAACTTCATGAAGCACACAAAGGAGGCTTACTAAAAAACACTTTCTGATGCAAGCTCATGTTCTAGTTCATTTACTTGATGAAGCTCATTTATACTTTATAGTCCCCGCTGCGTATGTTTAACAATAAGGTTTTGAGCATTGAGGAACTAAGATGTTGTATTTTTTGAAACTTTAGGGACCACGTTGATGTATTTTTTATATTTTAAGGACTAAATAATCAAAATGTGTGAATTGTAGGTCTGACATAGGAGAAAAATAGACTGCTACTGTGGCAGTTAACGCAACCCAACTGGCTCAAATAGACGGAGGGACTAAATAGAAGGATAGGGGAATAGTTTAAAGACTATTTAGTAGATTTTAATAGTTTAAGGACCAAATTGAAGAGAGTGGTAGTTCAGGTATAGATTTGACGATTTATTCTTTAATTTATGTGGAGACGAGTTTTAAGTAGAGTGTCAGTCAGTGGATGAAGTTAATAAGAAAAAGAGATAACTAGTTTGCAAAATAGGAGTTTAAGGAAGAGAGCACATAGAAGGAACTTACATGACTGGGAGGGATGTGCTTGCCACTGAGTAGGTCGAGAAGAACAGTTCCAAAGCTGTAAATGACACTTTCAGGGGTGACCCTTCCTGCAATGCAATATTAGAGACAATGCAATTAGTAAAGTGTGTGAGAAAAGTAAAACAAAGAGTGAAGAGGGAAAGATAGAGTTAGTTAGTAACCATTTCTTAAATATTCAGGAGGTGTGTAAGCAAGGTTTGTGCTATAACTTTTTCCATCTCTACTGTTCTTCATTAAACCAAAACAAGACAGACGCGGATCACCTTCCTGAAAAAACAAAGTTATATGATTCCTTAATTACTCCATTTGTGTCACTCACAATAACTATCCTATACGAAAATTTCATAGAGATTAAGAAAAATGAAATACCTCATCGAAAAGAACGCGATAAGCATTCAAATCATGGTATAAAGGGCGACCCTCAGAAGTACAATAATGCAAAGCTTGTGCAATATAAAGAGCCACTCTTAAGCGCATGGCCCACTCAATGGTCTGATTTTCCCCTGAAATAAAATTGATAGATTCATTGAGCAGCAACAAATAACAATGGAGGAATTAATTAAGTAAATAATTTAAATTAGGAAATAGAAATTGAAAGAAAAGATATATACAGTGGAAGAGGTGTTTGGCGAGGGTATCATTAGGCATGAATTCTGCAACGAGTAACCTCTCATCACCATCACAGCAATAACCGATCAAATTAGCAAGCCTAGGATGACGCAATTTACCAACACCAGAAGCTTCTTCAACGAATTGTTTCGGATCCGGCCAAGCAGCTTTGCTGAACTTCTTAACAGCAATCCAACGCTTCTGATTCTGATTCTGAAGTTTACCTTTGTAAACCAAGTTCGGTGCCTTTTCACCACTCTCCGAAACGATATACTCTGAGCTGAAATTGTTCGTCGCCGATTTAAGGTCTGTTAGTGAAAACTCTGAGAAAGTGAAGGATGAAGGATCCAGCGTCGAAGAGTCTTTACCGGTTTCAGTTTGAGTTTGATTGAGATTGTGGTTGTTCCGGTGGTGGTTGATGTGGTGGTGGTAGGGTTGTTCCTTATGGTTTTCATTTAGTTTAAGAGGGTGATTATTATTATTATTATTATTAATATTATTATTATTAGTATTATCTCCATCTCTAACTCCTCTTCTCAACCTTGACAACGAGGATTGGCAACAACCCATAACTTCTCTCTCTCTATCTCTATCTCTATCTCTACCTCTTTAGTTGACGATGATTCGAAATGATATCACAGATCATATAGCACAGCATAGAATAGATGACACCTTGTGATTACTATGCGTGTGTATTGTGTTAATTGTCTTCACTTTCTCTCATTTCTTTTTTTTTTTTTTTTTTTTTTTTGCAATTTCTTACTTAACATACCCAATCTACTTTATAGATATGCTTCTATTTATTTTCTTCCTAATTATCCGACACTGTTTACTTTTTTTTACTTCAATACAGGGCCCCTCTACTCCAACCTCCTTATTATTATTGTAATTTATAACGCTTTCCCAACTTAACTTCCTTCCATCCCTTATTAGTCATTAACATATTATCTTTTTCTTTTTTTTCCTTTTTTTTTCTCTATTTTTTCCACCACAATTTTACTTCTTTATCAACAATTTTCTATACCAATCTTTCATAAAAGTAAAACAATCATTTTGTCTATTTTTAAATTTAGGATTTACTTCGGCTATGCGAGTTTTGGAAGCAAAATTTAGTCTTTTATTGTATACTCAAATTCTATCTAAATTGTAAATAAAACAAACCTAAAAAAAAAATCTCTCCGAAAAACAAGTGAATATAATTTTTTTAACCGTAGGTCATATAAAAGAAAAACTATAATTTTGTCTATTTTAATTTTGGATTTATTTTTTATATATATAAAATTAGAAACTTCTACGATAAAATTGAAAATTAATGTTTTGCTACTGTAAAATTAAATCATCAATAATCTAATTACATGTCATAAGTAAGTTTGACTGTAGTTTAAATTTAACACCACCAAATTTTTAAGTTTTGCGCTATCTCTTCGTCGTTTTTCACCGTCTTCTTTCGCCGTTATCTGAAACGATAACGCAACCATGACGAGATGTGGTCGGCGACAACGACCCAAATACAAATAAAATGAGAGTGAAATAGAAGATGGATCTAAACTTCTTGTTTGATAATAAATTTAATTTTAGTTAAAATAAAAAATGTAAAAAAATAATTTATTAAATTTAAGTGGATTAAACTCAAAATAAATTTACGAGTAAAACACAAATTAATCTATTTAATATATAACATGTAAATGCTGATGTGAAATAAATAACACATTTACTAATTAAAAAATTAAAAATACCGATACACCGTTTTTTTAAGAGTACTATAAAAATTGTTTATAAAATTTAGCTATAAAATTTAGGAATTAGTTTGGCTACACAAGTTTCCAGGGACGGAATTGAGCCATTTCAAGGAAATAATACTTCATTGGTATCCAAACTCCATCTTAATTGTTAAAAAAATATACCCGAGAATATAATATGCTCCCCCAAAAAATAAGTGTGTGAAAATAATGTTTACCTTAGGTCGTATATTATTGATCTTTAAATGTTTTCACAACGATTAAAAAGACCTATTATCTGTAACCAAAAAAATCAGAGAGAACTAAGGGCGAGTAGCAACTGTTTTATTCGACTTTTAATTTTAATATGTCCTTGTAGTTGACATAACAGTTGATAGGTTTGAGACTGTACTATATATTTCTTTTACTTATTTTACTTTTCAAATTGTAACTTTTTGGGGGAAAATGACTTACAAATGTGTTTTATGTCGACTGTGATTATAATCTAAAACAAATACACAATTGAGATTCACAGAAGTCACCACCAATGACTAAACTAACTCCATACTCAATTGAGACTGAATGTAGCACAGTAACCCTAATCCATGTCATCATCAGATCAGTAGCTACTGGAACCTGACATTTTCTTTCCATTTTATCAATGGAATTCTCTATTCAATCTTTCAGCAGTTATCAGCCATAACAAATGAGGATGAAAAATGACACTTTATTCCAAATGTGTTTCCATTAAAGCTGGCTCAGTGTCAATAGGTAATCTGTACAATAATGTAACTTAAGAACGAATACTTTTATGCAGGAACATAATTTTATACAGGAATTAATAATGGCTATGCATTCAGTGACTTGCGTCACTCGGACAGACAGCTACTAAGTTCATCATATGAGTGAGACATGTCCAATTGCTCATCAGAGTTTTCTTTTCTTTCATTTGTAAACTCATTATACTGCTTCGGTTTGAGCACTCTTCTATTATCATCACAGGATTTGTGCAGGAAGGTAGCTGAAAGTTAGTCCTTGATCTGAACATATTTCTGTTTTCTAAAACAGAAAGAAAGACCCTCTAGATGTTGAAATAAAATGGGTAGGATCTTCTGCCTTTTCGTTGCTCTAACAGGCAAAACATGTATGGTTAGTTGGGACAACTTCCATTGTAGACTCTGCTGAGTACCGAAAAAGCAATTGTAAACCTCTGACCTCCAATCGTCTGATAACATACTCCACTGTTCCATCCTGCATCTAAAGCATAATGCTGCTTAGCGTAGAGAAAGATTTTTGATGAACTGTTCTCTCAAAACACACATGAACCACTCCCAGGATGCAATAGGGAAGTCAAACCCAACCCCTCCTCCAATAATTGCGTTGTAAAGAAGCACAACCTACGGAACTCATTCATGATTTCGAGGGGCACTTTCTTCTTCACTCCGTTGTAGCAACTCCTCATAAGCTCTCGCAGATTCATCAGTAAATCTCTCCATTGCCTCAAAAATACGCTGCAAGCTAGCCTGTAGATTACTGCTTTTGTCACTTGGATATATGATATTCTCAGAAACTGAGAGACCTTTACCTTCCCCAGATGTCAGGACTATCTTCCGCTCTAATGCCTGAATTTGCTTCTGCAGCTTCTGGTCATCTCTGTCTATATTTCTCACTTTTCTCTCAAGATCCTTGTTCTGTATCAGCTGCTGATGCAATTCTAGCTTATCTTGTTCCCATATTCGAAGGACACTCATAGTAAATACATGCATGGTGTCAACAACTTCCTTTTCAGATATTCTATCCAAAGCTTGAGACCACTGATTACATATTACAAATATTTGGGGGGCACCAATCCTACCAGGGGAAAAGGGGACTATGCCATCAGATGTTTCTTCAGGTTCATACAGGAGACACTTCAGCAGCCAATTATTCAATGCTCTGACATAACCTTTCTGGGCACTTACCCAGCCAGCGAACTGGAAAGTCCAGTTGATAAGCTCTTGCTCAAGCTGCTTGGTAGCCAGAAGATGACTATCACCACTTTTCTTTCTGGATCCAATGGAAACCAAAATTCTGGCTTCTCTAATGGCTTCACACTGACTATGATGGCACTCAAGCATGGATTTCCACATTCTGTTAAACCTGAAAATAAGTCTATGTTAGATATACCACATATTACCAAATGTTGTGCACAAACACCCCAAAATGTTATACAGTGGATGAATGAATACCACATGCATGTCTGGTCATGTATAAAAAATGTGTCAGCACCAATAATTGAAGACAAATAAAATAGATAGAGGCATGTGTGACAATATCACGTCTAAGTAGTCAAATTAGGACACCGGTGTCAACCAGGAGTCTTGCACATGGTTAACTGGATGGAGCATCAAAAGACTCTGAATTCAATTGTCCACTCCAACCCATTCATTCAAGGATACACAGGTTATATTTTAAGATTTCTCCTGATGATTTGGGAGTAATAAATTTCTAGGCAATGCTCTAATATGGGGTTCACATGATTTCTTTGTATAAGGTAGTTCATCTGACAGCTCAAGCTCAAAATTATGCATAACTTGGGCAGATGAACCACCAAATTATATAGAAGATATGGTTGGAAGTTGAAAACAGACATCGTAGTAAATAACAAGACCTGTCGAAAATGATTTCAGAAGAGGGAGAAGTATTTGCTTCTAACAGAAGTTACATGTAGATTGCAGATGGTTGGATTTCTCATAATACTCATTTCATCATGGTTACCAAAGAATAATGGACATTTTGCGTAAGTACTTCAAACTTATTTTGTGAGAATTATATAATATAGAAGAGATAACAATGATGGAACAGAATCTACATAATCAAATAATTCCTTCCATTAAATCTTTCTCTAATGTTTTATGGGGTCAGGTGCATAGCTCAATTGATGGAAACAAATCCAACCTACTAAAAGGGGGAAGTACTCCCTGGACAGAAAATTATGCATGATTGGCTTGTTATACAACAGCAACAAAGCCTTAAATCTTATAGTCGCCTATATAACTAGAGATTGCTTAAATAATTCTCCTCTTTTATCATAATTGGGAAAGGTTGATAACTACCAGCTGAATAGTCAAAAGTAAGTTTTTAATGAGATCTTGTTTTATCACCACCTCAGTGATAATCAATGATTACCAAAATTGCAAATACATCAAGCCAAATATTAACAATAATATTAAGTACATAGTGACATTATATAGTATAGCCCATCAGGAATAGCAAAACTTTAAGGAACTGGTACAAACAAGATTGGAAGTTGTTAAGTTGACATACCCCTGGATTAATCCCTTCAGCTGTGGCCACAGTTCTTCATCCCTAATGTTGTTTATCGTCATAGAAATCTTGTCAACGACATTGATTGCCATTCTAATTTTTGTGGACAGATCCCTAATTATAGTTCGAGTGGAATCAACCTTATTAAAATCAGCACCCCTTTCGTCCAATCGCTTGAGTTTGCGACACTTCCTATCATGCAAGACCCGCATCTTTTCCTCTGCCTGGTAAAAAATAAACATTGAAAAAGCCTTGTTTGTAGAAACTCATAAATATATACTAATATTCAATGCAAGTTAGTTTAGATCACACAAGAAGCAGTGAAGTAGATTGTGCATATATTTGAAAAGCCTCAGGATGGACAATATAATGTAATTGATTTAATAGTGTGATTGGATTTCAAAATTAAAATATCACAAACCAATAATCTATCTTCTGGCGTATTGACTGAAAAGAGAAGTTTTAGGAATAAAATGGTTGGAAGTGAAACAAAGTGAATGAAATTGAATAATTTATTTAGTGATAGACATGACATAACATACCTTAACTTCATGATAGAGTTTCTTCTCCCAAAGATATAGCTTGTGGAGTGTAGAGGAAAGATTGCGCGATCTGGTAGTGAGTTCAACGTCAAGATCCGTGTTGTTAGGATCACTGGATTGGGCATTTTTAGAAGCAGAAGACACGACTGACAATGAGGGAGCAACCAAATGTAACATCTTGGAAGAAGAAGCTGCTTCATATGTACAATTCAAGTCAAGTTAAGTCAAAGTCAACAATACATATCAGGATTGAAAAATGTATCACGTGAAAAAATTGAAAGTGCAGAGAGAAAAGAAAACAACATGTATATATAACCTTTGTGATTATAGCGAAGTTTTCCAACTTCAAGGATATCGGCGATATGGGAACCGGAGTCAGAAGCCCTCTGAAAGAGAATCTGAATATCTTTGGCAACTTCAAGGGGATTCCGCGAACCAGGTCGGAATGTGGAGGTGGGCTTAGAGTTGGGCTTGGGCTTGGACTTGGGCTTTTCATCATCGTCGTCGACAACTTTCTTATCCACCACATGAACCTCGTATTCCATTTCAGACTCGTCCTCGTCGTCATCGTCGGGAGAGGCATGGGCGTTGTGACTATGAAGATTATTATGATTATGATTATGATTATGATTAGGATTAGGGTTATGATTAGGAGGGTGAACGAACTTTTGATTTCCATGGACCTGTTTGACAACTTCGTCTTCGTCTTCCAAGTCAGGGATCCCTTCTTCTTCCCTCACTTCCTTTGAATCGCGGCTAGGTGTGGCGGTGGGAGTGTAATGAGTCTGAGGATAGTACTTGTCGTCGCTTTCGAAGAAGTTGAGGAAATCCCAAGTGGAAGTTCTCGGAGGGGAAGGTGGAGGTGGAGCGGATTTGGAAGAAGTAGCAGGTGGAGGCGGTGAAGATCCATAGAAGGAAGAAGAAGGAGGAGGCATCGAATAATAGTTGTTGTTGTTGTTGTTGTTGTAAGGGTATGGTTGTTGATAAGGGTTATAATAGGAAGAAGAAGAAGAAGATTCACCGACATAAACGGTTTCGTTGCTCATAGGTCTGTGTTCGTAGACGATTGAAGATGGAGGAGGTTTGTTCTTCATGAAATTCATGTGGAGATTAGATGTCATGTGATGGTGTGGTGGTGAACCGTTGTAGTAACCGCCGGAATTGTGATTGTGAGGGAGATGTAAAGGTGAAGGGGAATGATGAAGTTCGTCGTCGTCGTCTTCATCATCATCATCGTGGTCTAATTCGTGGTCTGGTTCGGAATCGGAGTGGAAGTGAAGGTGGGAACCGGAATCGGAGTGAGGTGGAGAGGGAGAGGAGTGTTTGGTGGGAAGGTGATGGTGTTTTTTAGTGGGAGGAGAAGGTGGTGGTGATGAATTGGCGGCGGAGAAATCTTTGTCGTGTTGAATGAAAGCATGTAAGGAGTGACCAATTGCGGTGAGGGAGTTGATGTAAGCGAGATGAGATGCAGCGAGAGCATAGCGTTGATGAATAGCTTCGTCGAGAAAAGTACAACGCTCCCGGCATAAAGCTACCGCCGGGAGATCGTCCAGCTTAGAGCTGGCACACCCCATACCATACAATAACAATAACAATTCCCCTAATTATAATTGAATTAGGGTTTGTTTGTTTGTAATTGTAGAGAAATAAGTGAGTGTTATTAAAAAGAAGAAAAGAAGAAGAAGCAAAGAAAAGAGAGTGATAGTGGAAGTGGTAGTACAGTTACTGGGTGGGTGTGGGAGGATGAAAATGAAAATGAATTCAAGAGAGAATCTTTTGCCAGCATGGACTTCTTCGTCCGTTTCTCTCCATCCTATTTCTATTTCTGACTGCTTCACTTTATTTACCATTATATTTTTTTTTATTATTATACTTAATTACATTTCTACCACCACTCTCTCTCTCTCTCACCGCCCTTCCTCCATCTCTTCTCTTACCTCTACATCTATTCTTCTTTCTCAAATCAATTTCGACTCCACATTTGTGAGTTGAAACAAAAATTAAAAGTAACTTATTAATAATTATTATTTTCTAACAATTTATTAAGTTTAATACCATTTTATAAAATTTCTTTTGTATTTCTAATCTAAGTTGTTACTTGGGTAGGTGAAGGTGTGAAACATTGGTTGGAAAGAGATTTATAATTTTGATTATTATGCATGGTTAGTTAAAGTCGCAAGTGTGGCACTTGGACGCAGACACGAAAAAGAAGAATAACACCGAAGCTCCAAAAATATTCCATTTTGGAACTTTGAACCCATTGAACTTTGACGTTGTCACTTTTACGGTTATACCCCTTTCTTCTTTCGGTTACAACTATCTCCTTTCATTTTTAATTCATTTCATTAATACCATCAATCCTTTCTCATGTTTTTTTATTTAAAACAATTACAAATCAGTTACAATTTGTTTCCTTAAGCAATTAAAACACGTAATTTGAAATGTGGCCATCTTATCTTTTTGTAATAAAAAAACAACCAAATGTTGGGTTGTTTTTGACAAAAGAGCATTCCCCTAGATATGCACTAGATAACTATACAAGTCGAATTGCAAATAAATTCATATGACTAAATTAAAGTTGTTTGATAGTAGTTTTATTTGTTAAAATATTGTTGTTTAATATGAGTTATTTATCACGAAAAAGCTGTTTTGTCTCACAAATTTAAAGACAATTTTTCACTTGCTCATATCATTATTTCTAAATATTACTTCAAAGTATTTGAATTTATTTTTCTCTCACTTTTACCTTGATTATCTATCGTAATTAAAATATTTTAATATTAATTAACATGTATTTTTATATCTATTTTGTATTTAGTTAAACCGTTAATTTTATTAAACAATTTAAGTTTATTCTATTAATTAGTTTGTCACGCATTAATTTGTTTATTTACTTTCTACTATAAATTCATAAATTCATTTGTTATGAGTTAACTTATTCATCGTCTATTATTTTTTCCTAAACATAGTCTTACTCAATCAAGAATATACTAAAGAATTCATTTTACAGCAATTTCATTAAAAATGAAGATTAGCTCTCTTATAGATGTGATTGATAATTAAAATTGTATTAAAATAATAATGTTAACGTTTATCTCAAATAATTAATGCCGTAAGAGATACGCTTTTATTTGATTTTAAACTCCTTTATTACCGATTTATTATTTTGACAAAAATATACTCCTTTAAGATATTATTAATACATCTTTTTCTTTCTTCAGTATTTTGTTGCCTAACTTGTCAAAAAAAAAAATATATATTTTGTTGCCTAAGCGAAGAAAGTTCTACTCTGACGCAGAATTGTCCATGCATCTAGATGTGCTTGTGGGTGTGGCAACCGCTACCTAAAAATACCTCAAATGAAATTACAACAAACAAAAGCAAAGGGCATGACTCATTCATATAACTATTTTTGAAAAGTAAGATATATATGATTGTTTCTTTATAAGCTATGAATGTGTCCTTTTGACACTTTTATGCAAAAATATATTAGCAACGCACTCTTTAATATATATTTGATAAGATTTATATAATTAACTTTTAATCAATCAAATAGAGTATGTTTGTAAGTGTGTGTTAGAGAATATGTTTGTTTATATAATTATATATTTTGTTGAGTTTACAAAAAGTTTCTTTGTAGATTTGAGAAGTTACCGGGACCATTGTAGAAAGCAAGTAGTAGGTAATTAACATGATACCAACTATAAATCCAACTCTCTAATGAAGTGTTGTAGAAGAAGAAAAAAGCTAGATATTAGATATAACCCCCCCACCTCTACGTTGTGTACGCCTAGACATAAACGGGATACATTTATGGTTGTGAATTGTGAAATGTTATGTTGGTACAAAATTTCTATCTTGTCAAATATGCCGATACATTAGTTTATAATGGTCAAATATGCCAACTTTTATCTTTTGCTTTTTATGGACTTCAATTTCTTATATGGTGAACCCAATTTTACGCTGGTTTGTCAATTTTGCATTATTATGAACTTTTTCATCGGTAGCCATAAAAGTCTATCGACTATCGTCCTACCCTGCGTTAACTATTTCCTAATCCTCGTATGTTTTATTGGAAGGGTTTGAGTGTAATTACCATCCATTCACCGGGTAAAAGTATTATATTGTAAATACATCAAGCCCATTTATGATTAATATTTTTAAGGTAGTTATGTTAAAATTAAAGATTTTTAGTTATTTGGTGGTTATAAAATTAAATCTTTAATTTTTACATACAGTTGGTATAAATAGTTTTACAAAATTACATGCAAAGTATACACTTCTTTTACTCTTATTGGAATATATAGTTGTTATACTAAGGGATTGTTTGGATGTATAAATTTAATTATGATTTAAATATTATTTTAGTTTTTACAATTATGACGTTTTTTTTTTAATTTTTTATAAGTTTTTTTTGTTTTGATTTAGTTCTTGCAAATTCAAAAATTATTGCTTTTATTCTTTATTCTTTGACGTCAGATTATTGTATAACATTAGGGACTAAAAGAAGTGATTTTTAAATTTGTAAGATTGAATCCTAACAAAAAAAAAAGGTTAAATGAAAAAGAATATTATAATTGTTGGGACTAAAATTATATTTAAACTTTTAATTATTTACTAAACACACAAGGTTCATCGAAGTAGAGTGATGAGTAAGTCAAGCGTTCGACCTCTAACCCTAATAGGGATGACAATTAGATTCATACTTAACGAGTACATGCGAAAAAAAAATCTATGATAAGTAAAGTAAAAACCCACACTACGGATATGCGAATGAGCACGAGAAATTATGAAGTCCAGTGGATCAAAATTGTGTTTATTAGTTAGTGAAAATCTAAACTTTGTATTAAGCTGATGTGATAGCTTTTATTCTATTTGTCTTTGTTTCTATTTTGGCCGTTACAGTTAGTTAGTTAGTTATGGTTATAACTAATTGGAAGGAAGGGATAGTTATATAAGTCATGGGTTGTAGCTTGTTGAAAAGCATGCTAATGATAGTAAGTGTTTTCTAGATCGATTGAAGAGAGTTCAAATGAGCATATAACAAAATTCTGAAAGCTGGAAAAATCTTGTACTTTACTTGATTATTGATAAAGAAATATAAAGCAACTAAAGACGTAGGAAATTATTGCTCTGAACCTCGATAATTTTTGTGTCTTTTTCATCTTTAATTCTCTCTATTTCAATTATGCATTTATAATTGAAAGTTTCTACATTGAATTCATAACATTAACTAAATCTTTTGGTAGGTCGATTTACGAAACCGAATCAAAAATGAAATATTTATTACTCCATTTATTGTTAAGTCATACACAAAACTAAGTAAAATGTCATTTTTATTCGTAAAATGTAGTTCAACGGAAAAATAACAATATTGTTAAACCAGATATCATCTATCGAGTTTAAAATCCAAAACTTCGTTGTTGGATGTGAGTTTCTTTATCATTTCTTCTATAAAAAAAATAAAAATAAAAGTGCACTATTGATAGTAAAGAAAGATGGAAGTAGAAGTGTAGAAGGACTCATATTTGGTCAAGTAAGTGAGTTTGGAGAAAAACTTGTTCGTGATTTTGAACTTTAAAGCACGTAAACAAGAACCAAACACAAATATAACTAACTGTATTTTTTTTTAAGTTAAAAAATTATTAAAAACTTACGATATTAAATTATTGATAACTGAACAGGTTCTTTTAGTTTTTACCTCAATTTGATCATGTATGTTTCATACTTTTTAGAATATTAACCTTTTAATCATGATTTTCTTGCACCACTATCCATTTGAAGAACTTTTGTTAAAAAAAGTCATGTAATTGTTAAATTGATGATATATACTTAACATCAGTGAGATGACAAGTTTAAATCAATAAATTATTATTATTGTTTATAAAAATCAATTATTGTTATTTTAAATAAAAATAAAAAATAGGGTTTTTTTATTTTCATTTTCTCTTCAAATAAAAAAAATTCAACTTCTTCCTCGTTTGTTTTTTTTTTATCATCTTAATTTTAATTATTTTCATATAATGTCATTTTTTTCTCTCTATGATTGATGTCCATTTAAAAATAGACAAAAAAATAGAATAAATTGAAAATTCAATTTTAAAAGAAACTAAAATCAAACCAAAAAATTGGAAACACATAAAATTATAACCTAGATCTTAAATTCAAACAAATTAAAAACCCAACAACAACTTCAACTCATCTAAAGTGTATATGTTGAACTTATCTTCTTCTAAAAGTGACACCAACTTCACCATTCATTTATCATAAAATAAAACCATCAAATCAATCACCAAACAACAACAAAAAGAGAGAGAAGTGTTATCTTCATTGGCAGCAATCCGAGAGAGAGGGCTTACGGAACCAATCCTTTTTAAATAAAATAAAAAAGTTTTAATTTATTTATTTTAGTTCTAAAAGGTTTTAATTTTTAAAAAGTTAAATAATTAGCGAGTTTTTGCCAGGAATTGAACCGCTACCCAGGAAATAAATACCCCAATTTATTCATTCTCATTCTCACTCAATTCATTGTAGAAATAAATGAACGATCATGAATAATAGTAATGTTAACTGAAGCCTCTTAATCCTGCATATGCTCAAATATAAAATACTCTTTTTATGTCATATAATTTAGTCTCCAGTGATAAGAACATTGGTTCGTAGGATTTTAAATTCGAATATGAGATTTTTTTTTAATTTTTTATATTTAAAGTATATAAGCCTAATGACTAGAATATTTAGGAAAAAAAATGTAAAATGAAAGAGATGATGAATACAATGAAAATGGGCTGGTTTTCTTAATTTAAAAAAAAATTGAAAAGGAAGTTTTAATAAAAAATTTAGAAAAATGATAATGTGGTTTGCCACCTCAGCAATTGAAAAAAAAAATGATTAACTTAGTATCGTTTGAACAAATAAAGAATTTGTATAAGAGAAAAAAAAA
>JBBPBQ010000004.1:50844042-50882293 GCA_037974755.1 Cicer yamashitae
AAAAAAAAAAGATAAATGACTTAAGTAATATAATTAAATAAGATAAAAAATTAAAATATAATTTTTCTTTTAAAATAATAATAATTAAATTATTGTGGTGAAGTTAACTAGTTAGAATTTAGTTATATTCTAGTGTATAAAATTTGTTTAATGTTTATAATTGCAATAGCCTAATGTTTATAATTTAAAGGATCAACATGTTTATTATTTGTAACTATGAACTAAAATGAAATAAAAAAATTTAAGAGACTAAAATATTTAATTTTTATAATTTAAGAGACTAAAATAAAACGAAAAAAAAAATTAAAAGATCAAAGTGAAATTTAAAAATAACTTAAAAGAACTAAAAATGTAATTTAAATTTTTTTCCAATTTAAAGAAACATTTTAAAATATTTAATAATATAAAAGATTGAGTAACAATTTCAGGAAAATTTATGGTCTTGCTTGCTTATGGAGCTGTTTTGTTTGTTTTATTGGCTATACATACCCATTGGCCCATTATTACATTATGATTTTTTCAAGCCAATACTCAAACCGAAAAAGAGTTTATTGCAGACAGCAATTGCAAGCTACTACTAGGGACAAATTAATACATAATGGAAAAAAGGTACGAACACTTTTGAGGAATCATGTGCAGAGCACATGTGATTGTTGATTTTCAGTAATTAAATTTAAAAATACTCACTCGTCACCATGCATGCAATGATGCAATTGTAATTGTAATTGCAATGCAGTCTGCAGCAGAATTAAAATATTGATGATGGTCTAATAAATTAAAGGTTGCTCTGCTTTGTTTAAACTTATTTCTAAATATAATCAAAAAAACAATTTGAATACTTTAGTAATATCTTCTACAAAAGAGCCTCTAAAAGCTGATTATAAAACACTTTTAGCAAAGTGTAAACTATCATTTTTCAACTCCTAAATTATGACACCTGATTGGGGCGAAGTGGAGTCAAAAAATAGAAGTGAGTTCCTCTTTTTTGATTTATCATGCATCCAGCTTGTAACGTAGTCTCCACTCCACTTTACACCCCCATATATATGTGATTAAGGAATACAAAATGCAATATACTTATAAAAATAATCCATTGGATGTTAACTAAAAATTGCAGAAGGAGAGAAGCATTGAGATTTGAGAATGTGGTGGAGTGCATTTTCATTGTTTGGGGTGGGCCGGTGAGGGGCCAAGAAGATTAGTTGGGTCGCAAGTGGCAACACCAAAAGGACTGCTGCATAGTTACGTTAATTAATGCTCACAACTTTAAAAGTACTGTTAAGACATTTCAAAGGATTGTGCTTTGATGGCCTTCATGATTGGTATATGCCTCACATGCTAGCTAGAAGAATTTTGTAACTCAGACTCGACACCATCCCCTCACCCTAAAATTGTTAATAAAAAAAAAAAATTTATAACTGTTAAGCATAAATTACTTTTACATTCAATTTACTTGTGACCAAAATCGTAGGTAGAATGTCAATTTCTTTATGTATTTAGATTTTGATGTTATTTATGGGCCTATCTAAAGTATAGATCATTAAGCAGAAATACATCCAAGTTTCAACAAGAGTAATCAAGCGTACCGTAATAGTGTGATGTTCTTCATATATATATATATATATGAAATTGTGAGTGAGCGTATGTTACTTGCATTCTCACCGTATCAAACAAAATGAAAGTATAACGATAATAACCAAAATTCATTACTCCCAAATTTTATTATATTGTGAGTTCAAATGAAATGATAAAATATATAAGTACCTTGACATACTTCAAAGCACTCTACTAGTACATACATGAGTTCTCTTGTTGAAGAACAAACCTTGATGGTCACTTGTGGAGATCAATTTGTAGGAAAGGATTGGGGCTATGGTAGAGGTAAAAATCTGTTTCCTCCGAGTCTATGTACAAATGCGGGGAAATAGAAAGAAAGTTGAAGAAACTATGGACAATGGTTCTTGAATTGTAATCATTTTTTTTACATGTACATCTAAATACTCCAAAAATTTCACATTAAGATGAAACCACGTTTAATGGAATGGCCGCTTCTGCTGCCCCAATGGCTATCCCGTCTTATATACTATACTATATGAAGTAATATGAATACAAAGAATGCCTTATCAAACCTTCCCACAGATTTGAGTTTCAGAAGCTTCAACATATCAGTGGCCTATATTTACAGTTGCTACAAGTCTACAATCTATACTACATTTTGAAGGAGCTCCACATCAAAATCTAATCAACTATGTACAAAAGGTTTATTTTTCAATACCGTCTAAGAAAAGAAGTTTGAAGATCTTCTCATTGCAAGAAGACGAAAAAACAATCAGGGATAAGTTGCTAGATCTCAGGGTTAGAGATGCTATGAATTGGAACATCTAATCTGAGAAGAATTCTTGCACTTCAGCTTGGTCATTTCCCATTAGAAGAGAGATTGAATCAATTTTAGTTCCTTTGAGCTGAACCTGTTTTCGACTGTCCAAATCATAATCTAAGTCAGACCACTCCCGTTCTTCCTCGGTAGGCTTCTTTTCTGTCCTGTTTTCTTCTATCTTATTGCCTTCATGTGTTTGATTTTGGGGGTTGGAAAACCCCCCAGTTCTTACCTCCGATCCCGAGTTTTGACATATGCAAGATGTTGGATTCTCGTGAAACTCGCCACTGCCTGGCCTCAACTCATTAGGCTCTCCCATGAAGCCTATCTGGAAAGTTCGAACTCGAGATGCAAAATCTTCCCATGTCATGTTAGTTTTGTTCATGAACAAGGGGTTCAACTTTTTTCCATTTGGGCGGATGGTAGGTTTATGACCAAAGTACCTCCTGCAATAGACAAAGTATATGAATATGCATATAGCTAGAAGAATCTCTAATTTATAAACAAAAAATACCAAACTGTTTTTCATATTCATGTGTGAAACCAAGCATCACACTTTATGTTAATTGTTCAAAGTTGGTAGATCAATAAATCTTTTAAATTGCTTATGTACCATTAATAAGGCTGCTGTCCGGCTTCCAGGTGAGTTTTTATTAATATACCGTAAGTTAAAATTTTAAAAACGCCCTCATAAACCAGCTTACCTTCTTCCAGCTAAAATTTTAGCCATGTTCCCATTGTTGTTTGTGACGAAAACGTCGCTGTCATCACAAACTATGAAATCAAGTGCAGCCATGCGAGAAGAAAATGAAACAAATGGTGTCAACTCCTCCTTTGTAGCTAAGGTCTCCTTTGAATGGAAGTTTGGGAAAAGAGCTCTGAGGGGTGCTAACGTTTCATCACCTCCATATATTTCTCCAGATGCCACATACAAGTGCGTGTCAATTCCATAACCTAGTGCTCTAAGCATAAGACCAACTTCCTCTGGGGTAAGTGGGCACCTTCCATGTCTTCGTACTTTGTCAGGATTGCTTGCCTGTCACATTATTGTTTTTAGGAAATAAGAATATGCCAATTTTCATACAGGTAAAGATTTATCTTGGATGCCAATAAAACCTTACATGTAGATTTTTCCAGCGTTTCCTAATTTCACCAAGTTCTTTTCTTTCTTTTTCTCCCCCGCCATAATAGCAACCAGAGAATGCAAGCATATCTGGTTCAAACCTATATGAGACAGAAAAACACTTCCGATCAACAAATTGTCACGTTGAACTTGGAGAAGAAAAATGCGCCTCATAGGAGCATATTCCATACTCTTCGTTGAGGAATGGCATAGCAAAGGAACCAGGGAAAATATTAGCTATATAATTACTAAATCTTACCTTAAATGCAGAGCAATGAAATGCTTGCTTTTCATTCTCATCCGCTCAACCAACGATTTTCCCATTCCTTGAATAGAATCCGTAAATTTGAGAGCATGGTAGTTAACCCTGCACCTCAGTCTTTGTAGATCATCATCCAACATATTAGAAAGTCTATAGTCAAACTTCGTGAGTCGGACAACCTGCATTAGTTATACATGTACATTCTTAAATTTTTTACATTTATTCAACACGTCATTTTTTCAATAGATATATTGATAATATTTCTTAGTTTAATTTTTGAAACATAAATGTTTTTTTGACATAAAATTAATTAACATTAGACACGGTATTATTGTGAATACATGTTATACAATTTCCAATTTTATATTGGTTATTTCTTCTAGGAATTGGAATACATTAAAATTGAATGTGTTTTATAAAGTGTCATACACTATCGAAATTTTGAATAAATATCAGTGCTATTTTGGAAAAACGGTGTATGAATGTATGATAAATTGATAACTACTAGGAGTAGTATACTCCTATTGGATAATAATGAAGATGATACCAGGTGGAACCTAACAATCTATTCATGGCATTTTTCTAAGCATCCAACGTTTGGGACCACACACTTAATTAAATTAATTGAGGTATAATACCACACATTTAATTAATTTAATTGAGTTATAATAGTTTGATGTGTTTGTTCACTTATAAGAGTTTAGTTAATAGATATATAAATCACCTTTTTTATTTATTTATTTATATATATATATATAACAATTAGTGTTATTTTAGTTAATAAAAAATTTCTACTACTGCATTTAATATATATATATATATGTATGTATATGCAAATATTCTAACTCTAATCGATCAATTAATTAAGGACTTTTAATTAAAGACTTACACGCTTCTTGACCAGCACGGGTAAAACATGACTCTCATAGCATTTGGGAGTGCATTTCCTTGGAACACGAACTGTATATGGAGCCATAAATTTCTCTCCCATATCTGGAAGTTGCTTTATAACTTTAATGTCATTCCGGAGAAATGTTATAAACCAGTCAGCATCAAATAGTTCAGAAAAATTGCTGCAAGAAAAAGAGGCATATATTACTTACAAAATTAAGGGGTAGAAAGACGATGAAATCTACTACCAATAAAATACAATATGTGATTTAAGACATATTCCGGAAAGATGTATGATTTAAGACATGCCTGCTGTCTTTCCAGAAAGATGTATGATCCAATTCCGGAACAACAAGAGTAGCATTCAAAAGATAGGCAGCGACAACAGCATCAACTATCTGCAGCCACAATCTGCATTTTTTCAATACCACGTATAATGCAGCCACATAACTTATCATTCAAATTTGATCGTGAAATCCAAATTTGAGTTTTTTAGCCCGATAACACATACGAAAATCTTTATATCAACAAACCAATACCACAGTCCATTAAGAAGCTTACCCCTGTTCTCTGTTGATTTAAGCCTCCACTTGTTGCGATTAACAAATATCGATCTGGATGAGTTTTTTCATCAGCCTCTGCAAGAAATTAGAGATATAAGTAAATATACGCAATCAAACGTGAATCAATCAATATACGAATTACAATTCGATTCAATTTGAAGTCCAAAATAATAGACTAGGATAAGCTTTACTTGCAAAGTTGACGCGGGCATTACTGCATCCAGAGAAAAGATTCGAGTTCGTCGAATTCCATAAATCACGCGTGTAAGTTCCTCCATTCACCTTTAAAGTTCAACAAACAAAATAATATAAGTAAAATTAAACAAGAATGCAGAAAGAATCAGAAAATGGCGTTTGATTGAATAGATTACCGGAACGTTAAACACCGATGTCTGATTTGAATTCGAATGAGATCTAACCGAGTCATCATTTTCCTGAAACAGAGATACAATCAGAATCACGCATAGCACCATGCAGCGCAACACACAGAGAGAGAGAAAAAAAAAATATAATTAAGATTGAATTTAACATAATTGAAGTTGAAGTGCATTTACAATAACAGGGGAAGGAGCGAAGATTGAGAGCATGACGAAAAGAAGAATAATGCAAACGAAGATAGCGGAAATGAGGAGGCGGTGGACGAGACGAGGGCGAAGGAAACTGGCGAGAAGGAGTCTCGACTTGTCTGCGTGATGCCTCTTTCTCTTCACGGTTGTTGTGTGCATTGTTAATGAATGTATGACAGTTACTGCGTTTCGTTTCGCGGAGTATACTATATATTAATTAATTAATGAACTTCTATAATTGATTGATTTTGAAAATTGCAATTACAAGAAAAAGAATAAGAAACGCATTCGGGGATTAAATGATGCTATATAGTTTCTTTTTGGAAGTTTGCGTGTGCAACGGTAAGCAGGGTTTTTGAAGACGAAGACTTTTGAACAGAAAGCAAGCTGCAAAACCAACGTAACCGTATATACGCTGAGGTGTTGTGTTAATGATCAACTAATATTACCAGCTTCCTTTTTGTCCGTTTGATTTCATCACATCTTAATCCACCATCCTTATCTGTCTATCATGCATCGTCATCTCATTTCTAACTAGTAACTAATCCTCAATTTGGATCTTCTAATGTATAACTCTATGTATTCCTATACCTTTATGTTAGATTTTACGGTCTAAATTTTTATGACTAAGTAGATTAATAAAGTTACAACCCACTAATCTCAACACTATCTATCTAAATTTAACTCACATGACCTAAATAGAATTAGGATTAAGGATCCACCTCTCAATAAGTAATATCATAATAGATATACTTTAAACACTAAACACTATGATATATAAATATAAATTAGATTTATATTATTTCAAATTAGATTTATGTTACTAATATAATGTGAAAATATATTTTTCTTCTTTTAATTTTTTTCAACTAATATAAGACATATCAACATACTTATAAATTATAATAAAAATATTTATTTACCAATTGAAATAATAATAATAATAGTCTATTAAATAAAGTAACATATTTTAAGTTGATTTTTTTAATTTTATTTTATTTACAAACACATCAAATACTTGTCATTGTGTATACTAGTACTAGTACTTTATATATTAAATCAGTACGTGAGGTGTGTTTTGACTGTTTGTGTGTGTTCATTTTGCAGTTGGACGTGCACCGAACACATGCTTATAATAGTCCGAGTTGATTTGAGTCAAACTCAGCCTGTATTTACAATCAAATCCATCACTGCAAAACTGTTTGTACAAATATGTATAAAGATAAATATGATATGTTTTCTAACTCTAAATATGGATTGCTAAAAACAACTCTAAAAATGGAGTGCATAGCAAGTATGTTTGGATGCTTGACTTCGACAAATTAACTATCAGATTCTCTAGCTAATTTTGGAATTCAGAGTTAGTTGGTGTAGTTACTATTATATATTCTTCCCCTGCTTTTTGTGAAATCTCAAGTTAAACTACACACATAAATTATTTAGTAATCTTATTGGAACATAAAATTTAATATAAAATATAAATATAATACTTTTATGAACAATAAAACATAAAATTCACTATATTTTATATAGTATTATATTTGTGTTAAATTTATATTTTAATAACATTACTGTAAGTATTTATAGAAAATGCTAAAAATGTCCCAATGATAATTGTTAAGAATTCAAATATAGAAAAAAATATTGAAAGTTTTATAATTCATACTTTTGAATTGTAAAAAAATATATTTTTTCCTCTAAACTTACTTTTTATTTTTTATTTTTTTTTTATTGTTTAACAAGTGTCCTTAGAATACTTGTTAGGTCAATCCAGTATTTATTCATTAGGTATTTTAGATGTCGTGTCACCAATTTCTAGAAAAATCTAGATTGATCAACTATGGTAAGTCATTGACATATTTGATAGAATATATCATTTGTGTTTTGTTATAAATAGAAAATTGATGGATTGTAATCATTATAAAAAAATGAATAAAGAAAATAGTTTTAGAATTGGGAATTAATGTATTTCACCCTCTATTAATGTACCTCATAAAATGGTATATTACTATTGTCAATTTATTCTAAAAACTACTTTATTTATTTATTTTATTGGTAATGATTACAATTTATCAATTTTCTATTTATACTAAAACATAAATGACATAATAAATCAATTTAGGTACTTCTAAAAATTGACGATATGTCGCTTAAAATACTAAATTTTAATTTAGGTCTAGTCTTAACATATTAAATCATAATATTTCACCAATCTTGCAGAAACATTTTATCTTCAAGGTAAAAATAAAAAAGTTTAGCCCAAAAAATTAATAATGCTAAAAGGCTCAAATCAATAACCAAATCCACACAACAAAACATTTGTCCATTAGCTCATAACAATATCTTACTTTTAAACTTTGTTAAAGCTTTGATTCTTGTGTTTGCTTTCTTTCACTAATACTAGAACACCAAAAAAAAATGTGATTTTTAATGAATAATATTTTTTTTCCAATTCGATATTTGAATTATGGGAAGTTTCTATAAAATGGATTGATGGATGCAAAGTATGTTAGGCACAAATTCTTTAGCTTAATTTCATTAGCATTCATTGACGAATCCTATCAAAATTGTTGTTGCTCTTTACTACTCTTCAAAAAAAGTGTTTCACACGCATCTGGTTGTATGATTTTTGCTTGGCGCTTCATTTCTCGTTCTTTGTTATGATTAATTAACAAACGAAAATCAGAAAATATGCACACTACCAAAGGGGACAAGAAAGTTGAGAATGAAAAAAAAACTAACATTATATACAATTATATTTTTTATGTTAATATATATAACATTTTTTTTTATAAACAAATGTTACTATATATTAATGATGTTAGTTTTTGTTTTTCTTTAACCTTGATCCTTTCACCATCAACTTCTTCTATTCTTTATTGAGTTACCAAACTCACCATTCATGTTAATATAATTTTTTTTTTATGTGTGATGGTTAAGTGATCTAATTATATATAACGTTAATCTTAGTGGATTGTAAATTAGCTTTGTTACTGGGTTGGAGTACAATGATGAATGTTTCACCTAATTAAACACACACTTAAATAAATATCTTTCTTTCAAAGTAAAATTTTATCATGTTTATAGAGAATTATGACTATAGAAACACTCTTTTTTATTTATTTTTTTGTAGGTCTTAGATAATAGATTGTATTAAAATAAATAAATATTGTTGAAATTTAATAATATATAAAATTATTAGTAGAATTCATTTAAAAATTTATTTTGTGGTGTAGGTTGGATAAATTAAATGTTAATTAAGTAATAACATTAATAAATTATTAAATAAGTGATTTTCTTACATACAAAGTCTATTTAAACACTTAAGTGGAGGAACTCCATTGTGGATGATTTTATTTAACCCAACAATCACTTGCCCATAGTTTAAACACTAAAATTAATAAAATCAAATCTAAAATAAACATTATTTTGACAAATATCAAAATGAATTAAATTTTGACTAAATTGCACTTTTAATATTTTAAGTTACATTTCATTTGTAAAAGTATCATTTATGTTCTACTTCATTTACACAAATATCCTTTTTAATATTTCTATTAAAAAACTTATATGTCCATTAAGTGCTTAGGTGCTCTAGCGGAAACTACAACTCTTCTAATTGGAAAATTCAAATCAACAATTAAATTGAAGTGTTTGTGGGAAAACAATTTTGGTGAATAATAGTTTGCGAGAAAGGAAGATGGATCTATGGTAAGAGGAAAGAGTAAAAGATAGATATGAATTTGAAATTTAAATTAAATTGTAGAGAAGGAAAAAAAAATAAATGTTACGGTTAAATTTGAACACACTATTTTAATTGATAAAAAAATAAAATTAGATGAGAAAAAATGGTTGCCAGTGATATTCAATGTTTTATGCCAATTAATTTCAAGTTTGTTCCTTTCTTTTCTATTTTACAATTTTCCATTTTCCAATTCATTCAAACTTGAATCTACAATTTTAATTGTTAAAGTTAGATGTTAGTATTATCTACCAATTTGAAATGCAGATTTTTATAAGTTTTTTCTGGATTTCTTTTGAATTTTTTATGGTTTAGATTTGAAAGATGAGAGAAGGAAGAAAATGAAGATGTCGACAATATAAGTTGCCATTGTACTGCCACGTGTATTTTTGTTTTAACGGAATTCTTAAAAAAGTTTTTGTGTAAACGAACTAGAATTAAACGAAACTAAACTAAACTTAAATAACTAAAAATACAATTTAATCTTAAATTTATTATCGATTAAAAATATATTAAATGAAACATCTACAATAATTTAATAAAATGATTTTGCATTCTAAAAATTTCAAAATTATAATAATTTTGCCAAAATATTGCATACTGCAAAATACTCGGTGTTTTTGTCTAAAAATACACAACTAAAGAATAAAAAATATTGTATTTTTTTAGATGTGTGCTTTTGAAGTGTATGTTAGGTGGAAAAATAATCTCTCTTTTGGTTACAGGATTTTTTTTTTAATTTTTTTTATTTTTTATTGAGCTTTAGTTGTCTAAGCTTAAAGGTTCATTATTTTACTCATAAACTCTTTTAATTACACTTTTATCTAACACATGGCTTTTATTTTCAACACTCCACTCAAATTTTAAGAGTGATGGATGATTTATCACCCTTATATTTTACTCACAAGTGTTAAAACTATTATCAGAAAAACATTTTTGATAATGTATTTTGTTCCACTTTTCACTTCTGAAAGTTGCATTCCAATAATTTATCAATAAAATGGGGTCTCTTGAACATTATTCAATTTTAACTAGACTAATGTTTTTAGTGGTCTAATAGTAGTTTCGTGGTTTCAGGATCACATTTGTATTAAATCTTAGAAATTTTTTCTTAAAGTTTTTTAAATTTTAATTTTTTGAAAACATTTGTGTTTCAGAAAAGTTTTTTCGAACATATATGTTATGAAAAACTTTAAAAAAATTTAGAACACATATTTTTAATTTTTTAAAATATATTTATGATATGAAAAACTTTATATAAATGTTTCGATGTATAAAATTCTAAATTTGTAAAATACATGTGTTCCGAAAAAATTTTATAAACGTGTTATGAAAATCTTTTAAAAAAAATTTTGATGAACAAAGTTTAAATTTTATGAAACATATATTTTTCAAAAATTTTAAACTAGAAAATAAATAATTTACATAAAATGCTAGAGTAAAAGTATAAATGTTGGAGTAAAACACTTTTAATTGATAGTTGGAAGACAACGGTTGCCAATGTTGCAAGCAGCATGAGCAAGTAAAAGATTGAGTTACTCTCAAATTGGTTGCTTACAATGAGTGATGATTGTCTATTTATAGGCGTGAAAGATTATGTGTATTCTAGATGTTTCATTCTACATTTTATTGAAATTTCGCAATACTAATGTAACCATAGATTATTCCGAACCAAGTATTCTACAAAATTGGAAATCTAAATTTGAATTTGTTACTTAGCCTCTTTTCATTTCATGTGGGTCACCACCATTCATCATTAATATATAGATAAATAGATTCCCTAAGTTCCTTATATACTCTGCAAGTATAAATAAAATCAGAGATAAAAAAAAAAGAAATTTAAAAAATTAAAAGTCGATAAATTATTTTACAAAAATTAAAAATAAAATAATGAAATCTTATAAAGATTAAAAATATATCTAATTATAGGGAAAAAAATAAAAATAAAAGTGGAGAATTTCAACGTGGTAACCCAGAAAAGGTTAGTTCGCGGGCATTCTGTGGGCTTTCGGTGGAGGTTGGAGATTTATTTATTAATTAATTAAAATGATTAAATAATTTTAGATTGCTCGAAATTAAAAAATAAAAGTCGGATGAATGAATTTTGATTGTGTTAGTGAGGCAATTCCCAGCCTAGTAGTAGATACCTAAGCAAGCAAGGAGGTATCTTATCATCAAAATTATTGTTATTATAATTTAAAATCTGAAACAAAGAGAGAGTTGCGTTGAATTGAAGGCATGAAGGTTGGCAATTTGAACAGAGCTTCTGCTTCTTCTGTTTCTCTTCAATGTGGCGGTTTCAGCTTATACAACGAAAGGCGTAGTAGAGGTTGTTCAAAATCTGTAATAGGTCCCAGCTTAGTAGTTCGACTGAAGAAGAATAATTCCCGCTTTGTAACCCTTCGCGCTTCTTCACTCCTTCCAATACCATGTTTTGCTTCTCCACCTTCTCACCTTAATCAACACTCTCTCCTCACCAATTCTCATCACGATGACACCCAAACCACTCCGTAACTTCCTCTTTCTCTTTCTTTCTTCTTTATATCTATCTTTATTTATTTTTATTTTTTTGTCATTTGTTTTTTTTTTCAACTTGTGACAGTGAATTATCCGTCAATCAAATTGAAATTGAAAATGAAAATGAAAATGAAGAAGGTTACTCAAATTCAATTTCAGACGTCAAACGTGAGATTATATCGCTCTCTTTGCCTGCCCTTGCTGGACAAGCAATTGACCCAATCGCACAGTTGATGGAAACTGCTTACATTGGTCGACTTGGTTAGTTTCTTTCTTTCTACTTTCCTTTTGCTTTACAGATTTTCACTTACTATTTCTTCATCATATTAGGTACTGTGGAATTGGCTTCTGCTGGTGTTTCTGTTTCCATCTTTAATATCATTTCAAAGCTATTCAATATTCCCCTTCTTAGTGTTGCTACTTCTTTTGTTGCTGAGGACATGGCCAATATTTCTAAAAATCCTGATTCTGCTTCAGGTTCATTTCTCACTTCTTACCACTTTTTGTTCTATAACTACTACACTCTTGTCAAATAGTGGCACGATACGTTGTTTAGTACAAATTATTGTCAAATAGTGATGCTATAACATTGTAGCGCAGCACAATTTGAACAAACCTCTATTTTCCGCTTTATGCGATTGACAACATTTTATTACTATTACTGCATTCGTATCATTATCTAAGGCCTTTGATTTTCCCTGCAGATCAGGGTGGTAGTACAGAAATTACTGGCAATGGTAATCCTTTCAAAGCAGTTTATCAACGAAAGCAACTCTCCTCTGTCTCCACTGCTTTGCTATTAGCTCTAGGGCTCGGCATTTTCGAGGCTTTAGCTTTGTATTTGGGATCTCAAACATTTCTTCGTATAATTGGTGTATCAGCAGTATGTTCTCACTTCAACACGCTCTTCGCTAATCATTTTCTTCTCTATTTGTTGTACTTAGTTGAATGCAGGATTCTTTTAATTGTGAATTACAAGTCTATAACATCCTTTGTTAATAATCAACCAACAGGGAAATCCAACACTTGTTCCGGCACAAAAATTTCTCTCTTTAAGAGCGTTTGGTGCTCCTGCAGTTGTGCTTTCTTTGGCTCTTCAAGGAATTTTTCGCGGCTTTAAGGATACCAAAACTCCTGTTATATGTTTAGGCAAGTTTCTGGTTTAATGTGTGTTTCTTTGCTTTTTATTTTCCTTTCTAACTATCTTTTATAATTTTTGGGGTCTATCTTCTGCATATGGTCTAATACCTTGTCGTGCCATTATATGCTTCAAACTTTTCAACATTTTCTTATCCTTCTGACGGCTTTTACTATTCTCACTATTCATGAATAATGTTGTTGTTATTATTTAATGAGATTACATAAATCTATAAATATATTACCCATCGGCCATCACATCACTGCATCATTTCCTTAAGTAATAGTCTGCTTCAAAACTTGACTTATTTTAGCCTTTTGAATGGCTTTCTAATAATCAGGATTCTTAAGACAATAAGTATTTTGAACTTTCAACCGAGCACGCGTAAATCATTGAAAATTTCGTTATCCATAACTGTGGCCTTGCTGCCTAATGTTTTACATTGCAAGCATGTAGTAGTAACTAGTAAGGAGTGCTAACACAAGTCACAAATGCCTTTGTGCATAAGAGTTTAGTTATATATGATTAAGAAAGCTGGGGGTGGCTGTCTGAATTGTTTTTACATGATAGGAAACTTGATATGGATCATGGAAAGATGGGAAGACTACTATGTTTAATCATATTACAACATATTTATACTAACCACTGAACTTGTATATAAAATAATGCATTAAGTTCGCTATATGATGTAAATGGAAAGTTAAGTGTAAAGCTTTTGAGACGAGCATTGCTCTTGTTAATTGTTATTATTGAATTTTATTTCCTATCCAACCTTTATCCTGTCTGAATGCAACTCTAAGGGAAAAAATGGCCATGGTATGTTTGCTGAAGGGTGAACCAGGTGTATTAATAATATTTAATTTGTTGGAATTTATATGGAAAAATGAAGAACAATTTAGTTTTGATATCTTAAAGGTGCTTGTTGTTTTACTGTGTTTAAAAGAATGGTTAAATTTAAAGTCATATTCATGATATCACATGCATCCGTGTCCTAATACGTTTATGAAATTGCAGGCATTGGCAACCTTTCAGCTGTCGTTTTATTTCCCTTACTTATGTATTACTTTAAGTTGGGTGTAGCCGGTGCAGCCATTTCCACTGTTCTCTCTCAGTATGATCTTTTCAAAAGCATTATTTTCTTTCTCTATTTTTTTGACTTAATTTAACCCTAATTATGATGGAACTTTCACGCCTCAGATATATTGGGACTGTGTTGATGATCTGGTGTCTAAATAAGAGAGCTGTGTTACTACCTCCAAAAATGGGAAACCTGCAATTTGGCAGTTATATCAAGTCTGGTAAGGAGTTATCTCTTTCTCAGTTTCTTGGTTATTTCAGTTAAATTGTTATCTGTTTGCTAAGACCTGAGTTCAAAGAGTGCATTTGGCTCTTCTCATAAACTAATTTTCTTTCCCTTAGAAAAATAGGGAAAGAAAGGGAAGATCACAATAAGATGCTAAACAAGATCTCAACAACCGTTTCAATGCAAAAAAAAAGCTATCTTCTTTCTTCTGGTTTCTGATTGTAACTTGTCTATTTAGAGTACCATTAATAGAACAAATTGGTTTCTGTAGGCTCCTTTTTTTTTACTTGGTTTTAGCATTTTGTCACCTGATGAAATGCAATACTGTTTCCTCCAGGCATTTGCAGTACTGTCTTGCATTATCTTTCTCTTTTGGCAGTAAACAATTTCACATGAACATTTCTCTTTTCTACTTTAGTGCGTAAATTATTTAGCTTTCTGTTAGGTTAATGCAGTTGTTTCAGTTATGATCTGTGGACTGCTATAGGTGGTTTCCTTCTTGGAAGAACACTTGCTGTTCTTACAACCATGACATTGGGGACATCAATGGCTGCTCGCCATGGTCCAGTAGCTATGGCTGCACATCAGATATGGATGCAAGTGTGGTTGGCCGTTTCCCTTCTTTCTGATGCATTGGCTGCATCTGGTCAGGTATTAAATCATCCATTATCTAAAATCATGTTCATTTTTTACCTTTTATTTAGACAGGCATCATTGAACCTTTGTGAAGATTTCAGTTTGTTTGAGTCACTTTTTAACAAATTAACATCCTAGTTTCTTTTAAGCTTGGTTATTACTTGCTTCACTACTGTCTTCTTGTTTTCATATGCCTTTTTTATTTCTTATGCTTCTATGTATTGTTCATAGGCCCTAGTTGCAAGTTCTATATCCAGACATGAATATAAAGCTGTGAAGGAAATTACTCATTTTGTATTATGGGTAAGTGTTTTCCTTTTAGTGAATTAGTGTTGAGCCTTTGATGCCTTGTATTCATTAGCTATTCTTACAATTTAGGAAAGTTATGGTTGTGTACTGTGTTAATTAAATAATAAGTTTTGTTTATTTGTTTGAGAACCTGATGATGTCTCTTTTCAGATTGGACTGCTGACAGGTATATGCTTGACTGCAATTCTGGGTGCATCTTTTGGATCTTTAGCTACCCTTTTTACCCAGGACTTCGAAGTTTTGCAGGTTGTCCGAACTGGAGCGCTGGTATGTATGGTATTGCTTTTTTTTTTTTTATGTCTGCATTTGTTTTGATTTCTCTATATCTCCTCAGATAGTGGTTTACATTGTTAGATGTAATTGTTGCAGTTTGTTAGTGCTTCACAACCTTTTAATGCGCTGGCTTATATTTTTGATGGTCTCCATTATGGTGTTTCTGATTTCCCATATGCTGCTTTCTCCATGGTAAGTTTTCTTGTCAAACTTGTTACAGTGTTTCTTCTGTCGTGGTACATATGTTTTGCAAGATTAATTTATATGATATTTGCTTCATAGATGTTTGTGGGAGCTGTCTCCTCAACATTTTTGGTATTTGCCCCTTCACATTTTGGCCTTCAAGGTGTTTGGCTGGGCTTGAGTCTCTTCATGGCACTTCGTGTAGTAGCTGGTTCTGTCAGGTAAAATTACAAATTAATGCTGCATCCATGCATGTAAGTATCATCAAGAAATGTTTCATGTTGTTTCTTTCATGTCAAATAGGTAACTCTATCCATTTAAGGTGGCTACTTTAGTGCACAACTATATGTCCGTCTTAGATTAGAATAATTAATTTATGCATGTTGGGATTGTACCAGTACCTTCTCCTTTCATAGATTTACTGATGCAAGATAGCATGGCTCCATTATTGCATCTTCTAGCTGTACCTTTTAACCTCTTTTTTGTTGAATGATTCATGCTTTTACTTTTTCAGATTACTATCGAAGAATGGTCCTTGGTGGTTTCTACATAAGGATTTCCATATTGCAAAGGTCAGTGTGTATTTGAATAATTCCTAATATATCTGGCATTCGACTGCTTT
The DNA here is from genome assembly GCA_037974755.1 of Cicer yamashitae. Lineage (NCBI taxonomy): Eukaryota > Viridiplantae > Streptophyta > Magnoliopsida > Fabales > Fabaceae > Cicer > Cicer yamashitae. The sequence goes on from JBBPBQ010000004.1 coordinate 50,860,548, forward strand.
TCCAATAAAAGAGAAAAGATAATTTTATATGGCATGATAGTGTTGGTGTGCCCGTATATGGAGAGTTAATCTTTGCTTCTTGTTTGTTTATACTATTAAGTTACGTGCATGTGTAGTCCCTTTTAATTAGACACTGAGGAAAACAACATTGCTATTCTATAAATTCTCTGCTCTTTTTAACAAACTATAAATTATCTTTTATTAATTAATATTATGGTTATACTCTTCACAGTCTGTAGTGTGTGTATATACCTTAGATTTGGTACCTTAATCTTGTAACTCATGTTTGCAGATGGTCTCTTAATTGTTAAGACGGAGAATATGGATGAAACCGTTTTTCAGAATAAGGATCTGCATCGGATACACTATTTAGATGTTAACTTAGATTTTGGGTTTTTGGTACGCTTATGTAGGAAATAGTTTTTAGAAGCACATTGTAAGCCGTTGTAATGAGATCAATCAATTGTTAAGTTCTCAATTAGTTGTTATATTTTACAATTATGCTAAGTAGTACTTTTTTACCTTCAATGTTACCCAATGTAAAGGAAATTGTTCATTTTTTAAAGTTCAATGTACATCAAATGCCCGTATAATAATAATAATTAATAATAAAAATATTATAGATGTCTATAATAATTTGAGATGAGACATCTATAATAATAATAGTAATAGTAATAATAGTAATAATTATTATTATAGATGTCTCATCTCAAATACTTTTTATAACTATTGAGAAAATTAGGTTTTATTGCTTCTTTTGAAGATTTTGATTCCACAAAAATAGATAAAACGTGAAGTGAAAAAAATCAAATAGTTGTTATTTCAATAAACTCATGATATTTATGATGTACATCTATTATCTACTTTTGGTTTGTTAATGAATTGTTGACAATACTTAATATACACTGTAAAATAAATTGACCACTTTAGAGAAGTCAGATCATATATTCAAATAATTTTAAATTATAAAAATTAAATTTTGAATTAAAATATAATAAAAAATGAAGAGTAAAGGACGAATTTATGACTTTTTTTTTTTTTTTTATCACTTTACTCTCTCACCTATCCTAGTCACCACCCAACCAAATAGTTATAACATTTCATATTTGTAACAGTTATCTATCCATACAATTGAAATTTTAATAGATATGTAAAAAAAATAGTACTCATCCAATTGAATCATACATAACCATGTAAATGAGTTTCATATAAGTTTAATTGTTACACCATAACTTTTTCAGAGCTTTGTTATGCAAGAATGTCAATGTGGTAGAGTCCTAAACAAAAAGAAAACAAACCAATCAAGATTTAGGGGAAATCATGGAATGATGGTTTAGTGGGAGACATTCATTTTATTCGTCTTATAAATCTTCCGTAATATTAAGTATTTCCTTTTATTTTAATGTATTTGTTTAATCGTATCTCTTTGTGTTCATGTTTGTCGATATATTGGAAAAAGTAATGTAATAAATTAACACAATAATAATATGAATAGATGATAGAGTAATTTTTTTTAAAGAGTATGTGTATATTCATTAAACTAATTTTATATTTAATAAATAGAACTTTGGTAAAAAAAGTATTTAATAAATAGAATATTTTTAGAAAAAAATTAAAGAATAGTTATTAGTAAAATTCTTTTGAAAAAAATAGAAAATAAAATAAAGTTAAAGTTATTAATTTTTGTTATTAAAAAGAATATTTAATATTACTGTTGAAGTGAAATATATATAGATAGTATAAAATAGAGAATTTGTTGTGATTGAACAGAGAAGGGAAAGGAAGGGTGAACCCCAATCAAGAATGTGTAGTGTGGTACTAAAGAACAGATACTGGGTTGTGAGACATGGCAAGAGCATTCCCAACGAGCGAGGCCTCATTGTTTCGTCCATGGTTAAAATTCCGAGCGCATATTTATTTAATTATATTGATTATTCATAAATAATGATGTTTACGGGGTTGAATTTGAATTAAATGACAGGAAAATGGGATGCGCCCTGAATTCCAATTGTCCCCCGACGGCGTTAATCAAGCTCAACTCGCTGCAAATTCATTCCAAAAGGTATAATAATTAACACAACGTTTTTCATATCCAAAACTTGATTAGTGAATCATTTATGTATATTATTGGACAACAGGAACTAGAGGCTAATAATATACCAGTTGCTAATGTGCGCATCTGCTACTCTCCTTTTTCAAGAACAAGCCACACCGCTAAAGTTGTTGCATCTGTATTGAACATTCCTTTTGATGGCCCTCAGTGTAAGGTTATCCTAGATCTTCGAGAGCGCTTCTTTGGTCCTTCCTTTGAACTTTTCTCTCACGATAAAGTAAGTACCACTCATCAACTCATTATTATTCAAAACACATAATTGCAAAACCATATCTAATTGATTTTCTCTTTCCATTCATTTTCATTTACAGTATGCAGATATTTGGGAAATAGATGAGATTGATCCTCTTTTAGGTCCAGAAGGAGGGGAAAGTGTTAAGGATGTTGCAGCCAGACTTGCAAAAGCAATGGCCGTTATGGAATCAGAATTCCAAGGGTACTACTACTACTACTCATTTCAATGTCTTACTCTTGTGTAGCTAGTAATATATATTCTATCAATTTATTTTATTCTGTTCCACATCCTGCAGATGTGCAATTTTGGTTGTAAGCCATGGGGATCCCCTGCAAATCTTGCAAACAATTCTGCTTGCAGCTAATAAACACAAGGATCTTGCTTCTCATGAATTAGCTTCAATGTTAGAGGCAGTTCAGGTGGCACCCATCTTGTCCCATCACCGCCAATACGCACTGCAAACTGGAGAGCTCAGGGGACTCATTTAAGGTCTAGCATCATAAACCCGACTTACTGTTTTGGTTGGATTTTGATCCATTATTTTTTATATTCATATCCAAAACTTTTTCGAGTATTTATCAAATATTTTGTTTATGAACAAGGTGACTGTTAAGAAGCTGCCAAAAGATATTTCTACAAATTTGAAGATTCATTATTATATTGCATAGGAACATGACATCCTGAATTTGTAACACATAATTCCTCACAAGAAAGGTGACACATGTCACAGATCACACTTAGTACTAGGACCAAAAAATGTTATTGTGAACCTAAGAACTAGAAATGATTTGAGTGAAGCTCAGTTATTGCTTCGTGACTGTTTGACCTCCTACAAGAGGAGAGGAGGCCGGTCGAGTCACATAACTGACTTTGGTCAGTTTGTGACAGTTACATTTTATAAAGTTAATAATTTATAATTCTGTTAATTAGTTATGTGTGTTATGTTAAGACTAAATAAAGGAAGGCATAGTTGATTTCCAAGAAGTTATTGAGTGGTTATTGGGAGGGAGAGACCAAGCCCTCGAAATCTTGGAGGAGGAACTGTGCTCTGACCTTAATTCCTTTGAAATGTTTTTGTTGATAATTGTACTGTGATGTATGTAAATTTTTGGTTGAGCATTTCTGACCAGAATTGTTATCAATAAAATATGGTATTGTTCAAAATACATTATCTCTCACACCAGTTTCTATGGGTCTCATTTGCTAATATTGATGGGAAACTTAATAACGGAAAATAATAGAAATTGTATTGAAATCACTCTAACAAACAGACACGAAGCCCATTTACAATTTTAAATGTATTTGAATAAGAAATTTGGAAATGACAAAGGTATGGAGCTTGGTTCTTACTTTTTTTGTTTTGTTATTTTTGAATTTTGAAAAAGTTTGAAAAAACAATTTATGCCACCGAAAATATTACTGGGTTGAGTCGCGGACTAGGTCGCTCTCTTTAAGACGTTTCGAGGCACTGCCCAAAAGGTGCAAGACAGACTATCAACCACGAAGTCCCCAGGATAAAACAACCCAGGTCACTGTATCGGAGTTCTACTGCACCGTAGAAAACCGTTCGAATTACACCCTCAATATGGCAATCTAACGACTACCACTCGTAATATGGCACGAAGGCCACTCAAGAAAAAAGAAGAAGTAGAAGAAGTAAGAACGGGGGGAGAAGAGAGAAAAGCCTCAGAAGCGGAGTGCTTTTGGTGTCATTTTTCAACTGAGGGGAGCTATCTATTTATAGAGGAATTCCGCAACTGGATCAGAGAAATTGGTGGATCCATCAGTGCGCTCCTGTTGACCGCGTCAGGAAACGTGTGCTCAAAAACCGCTGCCCACCCAAAATGTGCGCCTTTGACTACCTAAACATGCGCTAGGGTTTTAACTTTGAATAATGACCGGGCAACAGCAGTTACGTGGCACCTAGGGTTAGGGTTTTGACCGGGCAAAAAGGAGAAGACTTGATCAAATCATTAGGTAGACTCGGTGGAGGGCAGTTACGTAATTAACGCAACAATCAGAGATAAAATGCAAGCAATCATTTAATTTTAAAAATTAATTAAATAATTTTTTTCCTTTATATAAAAAATAATAATACACCACAAGACCAAGACCAAAGCCAAGGCCCAGACCCGAGCCGGACGGACGGCGGCGGCGGAACGCGCACGTGTGTGGTGGTCAACTTTGCTTGCGTTCTCCCTACTTCACAAAATTGGGGTACCCCTTGGGGGACACCCCAAGGTACATACCTCCACCTTATATACCCTTCTAAAGTGTGGTATCCCTCCTATGTGGAACTTCTCATTTTTTTTCAATTCACAACCACACTAGCTCATTAATGTCACCATTAATACAAACAATTCTTCCATTAATTTTTCATCATTTCCAACAATCTCCCACTTGAATTTAAAAAGAGGTTTCAGAAATAGCGTCAAACGCTTCTATAAGATTGTGCATAAACAAAGGTGTCGCTTGACTTGAACCTTTGCATAGTAAGTAAGATTTAGATTCAACAAGAGTGACTCGTAGTCTTGAACTCTATCTCTGACATCAAACCCACACACAACCTTTTCATAGGGTGTATTCTCAAAAGCCTGTGCATTTAAGGTCATGCACGTATATCCCAGTATAGTGAACGCTCTAGGAATTCTGCCTCGAAATTCCATAGGAAGCGGCCCCCACTTCCACATTCACATAGGTGAGTCTATCAAGAGTACTCCTGTAGCTAGGTACTCCACTCCACATAGAGTATAGATCTCATTAAGAGTTCCCATTATCTCATCCTTATATCGCTTCAGGAATCATGCTTCTCTTGTATATAAAATAGCATGTTCATCTCATATCACTATGACTTGTTATTACCCATTGAACCTAATTCTTGGGATCTCCAGTCTTTTAGGTCGGGTTACCATCATAAGTGATTCATTGATTTATAGGCATTAGTCCCATCCTTTTGGATGTATTTAGGACTTTCTCTCTAGCTAATCCTTTCGTCAAAGGATCTGCTAAATTATCATCAGTGCGTACATGATCCACTATAACAGCTCCTTTAGAAAGAAGTTCGCTGACTGTGCTGTGCTTACGACGTATTTGTCGTCTCTTACTGTTGTAATAACGGTTCTCAATTTTTGCAATAGCCGCGGTACTATCGCAATGGATCAACACAGCTGGTAAAGGTTTTTCCCATAAGGGGACCTCAGCTAGCAAGCATCTCAACCAGCTTGCTTCTTCACTAGCAGTAGCTAGTGCTATCATTTCAGACTCCATAGTGGACTGAGCCAGTATCGTCTGTTTCTTCGATTTCCAAGATACCGCACCACCGGCTATACAGAAAATATAGCCACTGGTTGCTTTGGAATCATCTGATAAGGTGTTCCAATCCGCATCACTGTATCCTTTAAGAACAGCTGGAAATCTTTGATAATGTAATCCGAGATTCATGGTCCTTTTAAGGTATCTCATGACTCTTTCGATAGCGTGCCAATGCTCCATACTAGGTCTACTAGTAAACCTGCACAACAATCCCACGACATAGGCAATGTCGGGTCTAGTACAATCAGTGGCATACCTGAGGCTGCCAATGATGCTCGCATATTCAGTTTGTCTAACACTTTCACCAGTGTTCTTGAAAAGTTTCACACTTGGATCATATGGTGTGCAAGCAGGTTTACCGTCAAAGTAATTATATTTCTTTAGAATCTTTTCAACATAGTGAGATTGATCCAAAGAAATTCCCTTTTTTGACCTAGTAATCTTTATTCCAAGGATTACACTCGCTTCTCCGAGGTCTTTCATATCAAAGTTGTTACTCAACAGTGATTTCACATTGTTGACGGCATGAATGTTTGAACCAAATATGAGTAAGTCGTCTACATAGAGACATATGATAGTGCAAATGTCATTTTCAAATTTGTAATAAATACATTTGTCACTTTCATTCACTTTAAACTCATTCGACAAAATCAAGTTGTCAATTTTTTCATGCTTAGGAGCTTGTTTAAGACCATACAGAGACTTATCTAACTTATAGACCTTGTCTTCTTGCCCATGTATTACAAAACCTTCAGGTTGTTCCATATAGATTTCTTCTTCCAGGTCACCATTTAAAAAAGCTGTTTTTACATCCATCTGGTGTATCACCAGGTTATGAATAGCCGCAAGTGATATGAGCACCCTGATGGATGTTATTCTAGTGACATGTGAAAAAGTGTTGAAGAAATCTATGTTTTCTCTTTGTCTAAAACCTTTGGCTACAAGGCGTGCCTTGTACTTGTCAATAGATCCATCGGGTTTTAGTTTCTTTTTCAAAATCCATTTACAACCTATAGGTTTGCAACCAGGAGGCAAGTCCACTAAGTGCCAGGTCTTGTTAGACTCTAGAGAATCCATTTCATCGTTTATAGCTTCTTGCCATAAATCTGCATCCAAAGATGACAAAGCTTCCTTGAGATTTGCAAGATCCTCTTCTAAATTATAGGCCATATATTTAGGACCATAATCTTTAGCAACTCTCACTCTCTTACTCCTTCGAATTTCTGTTTCGTCTTGTTTGTTGCTTTCAGTGCTTCTTATCATAGGGGCTTGACTAGGTTCGCCGCCCCCACTATTTCTCGTTTTGAAAGGGAATTTATTTTCATAGAAGTCAACATCATTTGATTCTATGATCACTTTAGTATTTAGGTCGTAAAACCTATACACTTTACTGTTTACCGCATACCCAATGAATACACATTCATAGGCTCTACTAGTGAGTTTAATTCGCTTGGGATCGGGGATTCTGACATAAGCCAAACAGCCCCAAGTTCGAAGATAAGACAAGTTGGGCTGTCTTTTCTTCATTATCTCATAGGGAGATGTTTTGTTCTTAGATTTAGGGACTCTATTCAAAACATAGCAAACAGTCAAAATAATTTCCCCCCACCAGTGAGGGGCAGCACCAGAATTAAGCATTATAGCAACAACAAGTTCAGTAAGAGTTCTATTCTTTCTTTCAGCTTTACCATTCATTTCAGGTGAATATGGTGCAGTAGTTTCATGTATAATTCCTTGGGTTTTATAAAACTCATTAAATAAACTAGAATCATACTATGTTCCTCTATCACTACGAAATCTCTTAATCTTCTTACTAAATTGATTTTCAATTTCAGTTACAAAGATCTTAAACATGTCAAGCGCTTCACTTTTATTTTTCATAAGATATACAAATGTATAGTCGGAACAGTCATCAATAAAAGTAATAAAATAACGCTTTCCATTTCTGGTTAAAGTCCCATCAAGTTCGCATATATTAGAATGTATTAAGTCTAAAGGTTCAGATTATCTAACTACTGATTTATGTGAACTCTTAGTTATTTTAGCTTGACTGCAAGAATCACATTTTTCAAAATCTTTTAAGGATAACTTTGGAATTAAGCCTAAGTTACTTAAATTCGAAATTACACGTTTATTCATATGATAGAGTCTAGCATGCCAAATATTAAAATCACACAACATGTAAGCAGAAGGATTCATTTTATTGATTTCAACATTCAATTTAAACATGCCATCAGTGGCGTACCCTTTCCCAACAAAAATACTATTTTTAGAAATAGTGTACAAATCTGCCCCTATAGTCTGAGTAAACCCTGCCTTATTGAGAAGAAACCCAGAAACCAGATTCTTCCTTATTTCTGGAGTATGCATGACATCCTTCAGAATTAAGGTCTTTCTAGATGTGAATGTTAGTTCCACATCTCCAATACCAGCAACATTAGTGGTGTGGGAATCTCCCAACAACACTTTCTTATCTTCAGCAGCAATGTATGTTTTAAACATAGCACGATCATAACAGACATGGCGGGAGGCACCAGTGTCTATCCACCATCCTTCCGATCCACCAACAAGGTTGATCTCAGTTATCATAGCAACGAATTGCTCTTCTGTCAAGTTAGCCTGATTAGCAGGGCTTGGCTTGTTCCTGCACTTGCGTGCTACATGACCCTCTTTTCCACAGCGAAAACAGAGAAAAGGGGAAGGGCCATTTCTAGGAGGTGGTTGCTGCTTTGCAATTGGGGCCTTTGGAGGGTTCCCATTCTTGTTGCTGTTCTTTGAAGAGCGATTCTGAATCTTTAGTGGTTTGCTGTTTGGCTTCAGAACTGCTCCGACGAATTTCTTTTTCTTGTTATTTGCCACAAGAACTTCATCTTTCTGGTCTTGCTTACGGGATTCTTCCTCAATTCTAAGGCGAGTTATCAGGCTTTCTAGAGAGAATTCTTTTGTTTTATGCCTAAGAGAATTTTTAAAATCTTTCCAAGCAAGGGGCAGTTTGTCAATAATAACAATTTGAAACTGTTCATCGAGGGACATACCTTCAGTGATGATTTCGTGAGCAATTTTCTGGATTTCATGAGACTGAGCTTCCACGGATCTGTCATCTGTCATCTGATATTTGAGGTAGCGGCTAACAGCATACTTTTTGGCTCCAGCTTCCTCAGTATCATATTTCTTCTTCAGAGCATCCCAAACCTGTCTAGCAGTATTGCTGTCGGAACTGTAGTAATCATACAGATCATCAGCAAGTCCATTCAGAATATAATTCTTACATAAGTAATCATTATGTTCCCATTGGGTTAATTCAACAGCTTTCTTATCCTTTTCTGTTTGTTCAGCATTTTCTGGAACAACAGGGATGTCATCCTTCAGAACGTTGGCAAGCTTTTTCGTGGTTAGAAAAAATAGCATCTTTTGTTGCCATCGTTAGAAGTGACTTCCTTCAAACTGAAACGGTTTGTTGTATTCAGAAGCAGAAGAACCTGTCCCAGTAATTTCGTTGGTAGACATGACAGTTTGAAAAACGTCCTAAAATTGTTATTTTTGAATTTTGAAAAAGTTTGAAAAAACAATTTATGCCACCAAAAATATTACTGGGTTGAGTCGCGGACTAGGTCGCTCTCTTTAAGACGTTTCGAGGCACTGCCCAAAAGGTGCAAGGCAGACTATCAACCACGAAGTCCCCAGGATAAAACAGCCCAGATCACTGTATCGGAGTTCTACTGCACCGTAGAAAACCGTTCGAATTACACCCTCAATATGGTAGTCTAACGACTACCACTCGTAATATGGCACGAAGGCCACTCAAGAAAAAAGAAGAAGTAGAAGAAGTAAGAACGGGGGGAGAAGAGAGAAAAGCCTCAGAAGCGGAGTGCTTTTGGTGTCATTTTTCAACTGAGGGGAGCTCTCTATTTATAGAGGAATTCCGCAACTAGATCAGAGAAATTGGTGGATCCATCAGTGCGCTCCTGTTGACCGTTCCAAACCTTGACCTCAGGAAACGTGTGCTCCAAAACCGCTGCCCACCCAAAACGTGCGCCTTTGACTACCTGAACATGCGCTAGGATTTTGACTTTGAATAATGACCGGGCAACAGCAGTTACGTGGCACCTAGGGTTAGGGTTTTGACCGGGCAAAAAGGAGAAGACTGGATCAAATCATTAGGTAGACTCGGTGGAGGGCAGTTACGTTATTAACGCAACAATCAGAGATAAAATGCAAGCAATCATTTAATTTTAAAAATTAATTAAATAATTTTTTTCCTTTATATAAAAAATAATAATACACCACAAGACCAAGACCAAAGCCAAGGCCCAGGCCCGAGCCGGACGGACGGCGGCGGCAGAACGTGCGCGTGTGTGGTGGTCAACTTTGCTTGCGTTCTCCCTACTTCACAAAATTGGGGTACCCCTTGGGGCACACCCTAAGGTACATACCTCCACCTTATATACCCTTCTAAAGTGTGGTATCCCTCCTATGTGGGACTTCTTATTTTTTTTCAATTCACAACCACACTAGCTCATTAATGTCACCATTAATACCAACAATTCTTCCATTAATTTTTCATCATTTCCAACATGTTTGCTCAACAAGCTATGGTTCTTGCTAGGTGATCAAATATAAACTAACGAATTAGAAAATAAATTCAGAGAAGGACCAACTCCTCTGCTCAGTTCCAGAGCCCAAGCCCAAAGTAAGTGAAGCCTTTACTTTAGCCTTACAGGAAGAAAAAAAAATGTCTTTCATTTCTTGCTATTCCAAACAAGCCTCCACTGCCTCCTCCAAGTTTTCACTGCAACTACTACGCCATTTTTCACTATACTAATTTTCAATCCAATTTAATAATCTTTTTCCTTTCAATTTCAATAATGTACCCATTTCCTTTTTAACTTTTCTCGTGTTGTTTCTTTTATTAATTTTTATGCACCCCTCATTTACAAACTAATTTAATCTATTTGCTTTGATTTTCCATGAACCATTATTTACCTATATTTTTAAGATCTAAAATAAAAGTTTGTGTATTAATGAAGAATTATTTGGTAAACTATCTTAAATATTAGGGAACAAAAAGGCCCCCACTGTGGGTTCACTTTTAAGTCTCAATAGCCGTTTGGCCAACTTTGCACCACCCCTTAACCCCTTGGAATTGGAAATTTTTGTTTTCTTTTTTTTTTTTTGATAAGTTATTATTGTTGGTCACTAACAATTCATTGATTAAACACATGTAAAATGTGATCAATCATGTTAGAGAAATAGAAAAATTTAATTCAAACAATAAAAAATACTCAATATACAAGTAGAATAGAAAATTAAGATATAGTAAAAAATATCTTAGGTACGATATTCTATGATAAAGAACTTATTTACTCACTATTATAAAAAAAAAAAATCAAATTAATAACAAAGATGTTCATTAAACAAAGAGTGAAGAAAAAAATCCCAAAAATCATTACTCCAAGATTTGAGACACATTCTTCCACTTCAAAGTACACCCAATAGATCACTAAAACTCAAAGAGAATTACTCCCTCCAATTGGGTGTTTGGCATGCATCTTATATGTAAAATTAGGTTTCACTTGCAAAATACAGGTGACAAGCATTGCATTACACAATCCACGACTACACGTCACTTAAAAATCAATGTTTGAGAAATATAACTTATGAGTACGACTCTGATTCAAAAATATATCTAAGTCTACGACCGTGCAAACCTTAACAAGTTATTTAGATTTTTATATCGTTTTGAGAGTTTTTCAACACCGCAAAGAACCCCTCCATTAGATACCCATAACATTGGATTTTAGCTTTATAGATATGTTCAAATTTATTTATTAATTTAGAATTTTTTTTGGCTGTTAAAATTTTTGGTTTGACAATAGATGTTAATTTTTAATATAATGCGGTTACATGCAAAAATTGAAAAATGCAGAATAGGATATAATAATAATAATAATAATAATAATAATAATAATAATAATAATAATAATAATAAGGTTAATATATAATAAATTTGGATCCTCTATTTTAAAAGTTGTAATAATAATAATGCATATGCATATAATAATGAATAAGTAATGGTGAGGTGTATATTTAGTGTGAGTGGGATTATGAATGAATTTAAGAAATAAAAAAGAAAAGAAGAAACCGCCAATTGAAGTGTTTGTAACCGCTGGTGAGTGTACATAAGTGGAATGGCAGAATTGGGGGAAAAGTTTTGGTTGGTTAAGAGAGAAAGAGAGAGAGATGCGATGAGAGAGTCCGATAGTGGTGATGAATACAGAGAAGAACAACAACAACAACAACATCCATCTTCTTCTTCTCATTCTGGAAAGAAGAGGAAGGCGAAAACTGATCATGCCGAAGGAAGTAACAACATTGCTCGTTCGTGTACTGAGTGCGGTAAGAAGTTTTGGTCATGGAAGGCTCTTTTCGGTCACATGCGTTGCCATCCTGAGCGTCAATGGAGAGGCATTAATCCTCCTCCCAATCTGAAACGAAAAAAACTTCAACAACAGACGAATATGACTCCGGAGGATCACGAAGTTGCGGCGTGTTTGCTCTTACTTGCAAATTCAAAGCCCAACAATAACAACAATAAAGGGAAGTTGGTGGATGATTCTTCTTGTTCATTATTATCAATGGAGAGTAGTCAGTTCGTGTGTTCAAGTTGTAACAAAGTATTTGGATCTCATCAAGCACTTGGAGGACACAGGGCTAGTCACAAGAATGTCAAGGGCTGCTTCGCCAATACAACCGCTTCCACAACAAGACTGCTGACGTGGACACATTCAGATCATCATGAACACCATGATCACGGTTATGCTGACGTGGAGGGAGAAGGAGCGGTTATTAATAATAATAATAATAATAATGAAGGAGGACACAAGTGTAGCATATGCTTGAGGGTATTTACGACTGGACAAGCACTTGGTGGTCACAAGAGGTGTCACTGGGAAAGAGGGGAAACCACTGCACCCTTCGACTCCTCTACTGATGCACCATCCAACAATTCTCGTATTAATCTCGACTTGAATTTCCCTCTTCCTCTTCCTCCTCCTCCTGATCATGATCATCATTGTTCATCTTCTTCCTCTTCTCCTCCCACTCTTGATTTGAGGTTGGGACTTTAATTTATTATTATTATTATTTACAATTATTCATTGCTCACTTTACTTACTTTCATCTTCACTCAATACTGATGATTTCATTTCACAACGCTTCTGTAATGCCAACGCTATTCATTCATCAATTATAATTCGACTCACTTTTCATCTATCTTATATGTTTATTCATTTGCTTTTGCTCCTATCCTTTTCATATATATATTAGGCCTCACTTAATTTGTTACTCTAATTGTAAATCATTCGGGCCAATCATATACTCATTACATAATTACAACATGTCACTTTTTAAAATGGGATAAAAAATTCATAGTACTACTTTCAAAGCTACATTGTGACAATATGTTTTTGTTTTGGTGCGTCACCTTCTAATTTTGTTGGGGAGGGATAGTAACACATTAATCCATTTCTTCAATCTTGTTCAGGAATAGCTACCGCATGTATTTCGTCTTCTTCCCGTACTTTGGATGAAAATTAACGGCGCTTTCACTATATATTTACAAGTTACAACCGCCATCTTACGACTAAAAATATCAGTAGCTCTTTTCTAAGGTTATATTTGAATTGTTAGAATAAGGGAATAAAATGGAGCACAAAAGAATAAAATAGTACAATTCAGATTCTTTCATTGTATAATTTTTCTTTCCCCTCCTCTTTCTAATCACAAGTCTAGTTAAAAGTTCAAAGAGAAATGATATCATAGACATCAAAATTTTGATGTCAAATACTGAGTTATTTGATATTTTTGTGTATTATTAAAAGCTACGGCGTCACATATCATTTCTATATTTTGATGTTCAAATAACACAACTCAAAGTTAAAACATGTATATATTTTCACTTTCACTCAAAGACTACTTGATGGTGCGAGATGCAATAGTAGGAGTGGATAATAATATTTTGATATTTTATTTTAGACATATTTCTATATGTATTTGTCCCGTGTTTTCTTTATAAATTAATATTTCTTGAAAAAATTGACTCTAAATTCTTTCATTAACATGTGCTTTGACTAAATGATTTAGGGAATTTGATATCTATGATTTGCACTTAATCACAATTTATTAAATCCAATTGAACTTTTTTTTTTATATCATATCTATTATTTGTAGATGATAAATTATATTACATTTCACTATCACACTGGGTAGTTTTTAAAAGAGAGATAAAGACATGGTACTGAAATATGTGGATAATATAATCGATATATCTTAGCTCCAATGGATGTTTGATCTAGTAAACTATTTTGACCTTGTGATTTTTCTTCAAGAAGTTGTGTTTTCATGACTTCAAGACTATGTATTTTATGCATCTAGATCGTAACTATTTTGACATGGTTTAAAAAAATTAACGTTTTTACTTTCAGTGAAAAAAGATTAACTTTTGCTTGTTAGTTCTGTGCTTACAACATTAAAATTACGTATTAAAAACTCAATTTAATTTCTCACAATTTCAATGTGATTGAATATAGTCTTTAACAAAACTTAATATTCAAAATAAATTACTCACAATTTTGTATGACGGAAAAATTAATCTCATTCGTTAACGTAAATATTATCTTTTATGACTATGATAGTGAGGAGGATTCGATTTATGTACGCAATTTCTCAATTATTTGAGAAATTGCGTGACAAAAGTCGACGATAAAATTAAAAAAGATGTCTCAAATAAGAATACATTAATTAAGTCATTTAGTGAAGATAGTTCCAGACATCATTCGAGGATAATGGGTATGGTTCACATTTTAAACATTTGAGAACTCTAGTGTAACGCTTAATTTTTTAACATGAATGAAACAAAAATGTACATAATGCAGATGAAACTGAAAATTTTAATTCATAAATATCTAAATACTTACAACTTTAAAACAACTTTCTAGTGACTTAATTAAATTATGACTATAATCTAGACTCAAGACGTGATCCGACTCATGACATTGAATGACTGGTGAGCAAATTCGGATACTCCTCAGACTTTCAACGTTTACCTGTTACCTGAAAACATCACCCTCAACATAGTGAGCATAAAACTCAGTAACATAGATTTAATAAAAACAATTATTGATGTTTCCCAGCCATGCCGGTGTGTTAAGCATGGAAAATCCTCTCGCCAAACTATACTTCAAATTAATATAATACTATTTCTTCGTAAGCTATATTCAAATACCTCTTCTACCTTTAGCCTCAAATCTTTTAAACACTTTAAGTCACTAAACATGATTAATCTAATGACTTAAACTCAACATAACAAGTAAGTCATAAAGACTACATTGATTTCACCCAGTGTCCTCTACTTGAATAACCTCTTTTGGTAAGATTGAACATAATTAAGTCCGTAAGTGGTGCCCCACTTTCCCTCGCTTACCCTTTGCTCCCGTATATAGACGGTGAGTTCATCTAGTTAGAATGAACCCTATATATATATATAACTATAATAATAATAATATAGTATATATCTAATCATAACATTGAGTAATCTTCATTCACACCATGGAACATGCGCTTAACATCTCAAACTTCCAGAAAAGAGTATTATATTTAAGCTTTTAAATGCAATTAGTTCCACTCAAAAACGAGTTTCCTAGCTTAAGATATAGATATTCCAAGATGACTAATGCAGAGAAACTCATAATACTGAACAGTCTACTTCATAAAATCACGAAAATTTGTAAATAAAATATAAAGTTATAAAAATTTACAGCAATAAATTAATAGGAATAAGCTTTCCATTTCAATTAATTTCACTAAAAACCAATTCCTATTGCTTCTGTTATACCCATTTTAACTTAGCTATGTCATAATCTTTTTATGCAGAAAACACTATAAATTTGGTAATTTAATTAAAATATCAAACGATATCCGATTTGAATAAAAGATAATATTTTGGAAAGCACTAGATGTCTAGTTTATAAATATAATTTTTATTCTGCATGATAGACATTCAATTAATACAGTTTAATAAAATAAGGTGTACATATACAAAAACAGAATAACATATTATTTTCCAACTTGTAACTCAATTTTCTCTATCAATTCGAAATGAAAATTAGTGAAACCAGTGCCTATTTCGTAGGTAATTAAGTCTATTTTCTAATGGGATAGAAAACAGCTCAAAACACTATCTATGGAGAAAGTTATGAACAAAATACCAAAGGTACACCTATATGGGTTCAAAGACAACATTATACTATTTTCACTTCAAACTTTATATTTTCAAGTTCATATGATCAACTAAGTAAAATACATTCAAAATTCAACATAAAACCAAGTAATTACCAATACTAAACAATCATCATCTCATCACAAACTCAACCACAACACTCAACACCAATAATAAAACAACAACTCTTCATAGTAATTAATACAAACACCTAACATGCATTATTAATAATCAATGATACTAAATCAAATAGGATTATCTCAATACCTAAATATACAAATCATGAACAGATATTAGGAACATGCAACCAATATCTCCAATCACACCTAAGAGAGGTTTTAAGAGGATTTTCTATGTTACCTTAAGAAGAGATTTGAGACCCCCAAAGTTTGATTTTAATTCCTTCTTCTACAAGTGAAACCTTAACTCCTCTTCACATTTTCATCTTCCTTCTCAACATGCAAGAACTCTAAACTTCTTCTCCTATATTGAAACCCTAACTTTTCTTTTCTTCTTTATCCTAATTTCTCATTTCGCCCTCCCTCTTGGTCCTCTTTTACTCTAATATAGGTGTGAGGGCTGTTTCTATGATGAAATGAGGGAGCTTGAGAAAGACATGCAATAGAGTTAGTGTGTTCTCTTTGTTTTTTTTTTTCTTCTCTCTTCTTCTTTCCTATTTTCCCTTCTTTCATCTTTTCTCTCTTTTTTCCTCACTATTTCTATTTCTATTTTCTTTTAATCTGTTTATTGGAAAATTGATAGGTGCACCATTCATAAGTGGGTTGCACGCTCTATTAAGCCCCCAACAATATTTTAGTTGTTACTACTCACTCAAATTTCTACTTATGCAAATTAATTATACCATATCCTATAAAACTAATTATTCTTATTATTATAATTATTCTACTAACTATAAAAGTGATCCTAAATTGCATAAAAAATACTAAAGTTTAAACATTTACCACTCGAATTTCCAATTGGTTATGCTATCACTAGATTATCATTATATGCATTTTTATATGCAATTAATGCATTTATTTAATTCTAATAATAACAACAATAGTAATAATAATAATAAGGACATATTGATAATAGTTTAGATAAAGAGAGTTGGGGTATTATATCTAAAATCGACAAGTTCAAAGGTTAAATTTCTTGAGTTTAACCCATCTTTCTGGGACACATCATCAACTAAAGGTCTAAGTTGTGGTCAAATTTAATGAACAAACCAGTTTGTTTGTCATATGAAATGTCTTGGACTTATTGAGTATTAATTTTTGTTAAATATTCGATCACATTAAAATTATCTGAGGTTAAATTAGTTTTTAGTCTCTTTTTATTTTATATATATATATATATATATATATATATATATATATATATATATATAATATAATATAATGCATGTGATTTTAACGTTGAAAAGGTAGTTATAAGCACAAAACTAATTAGCAAAATTAATTTTTCCAGTCAATGTAAAAACAATTAAAAAAAAAAAAGCAAACAGAAGGAATTTTGGTAAGATAAATACACAAGAGAAATAAATTAGCGGGCCAATGTGCATATTTTTTTAAGCCCACTCTTATTGGAGATCAAGAACACCCAAGTCCAACTGGATCTGGTTTACAATTTACAATATGGATGGGAGGCTCGGTAGTCCAAACCATGTTGGCTTTGAATCCACGATCGAATGGATTTTAACAAGCACGTAAACCATTATGTGAGCCTCTAATATGGTTATGGTCCAGTAGTGGTCGAAATAAGTCAAATATTTGGATTTTGAGACACATCATTGAAAATATGGCACATCAATCAATTTGGGACAAAATTTTTGACTAAGGAGCCAAAACTTGGAAACAATAAAATAGAGACGCTATTGAGAACATCTCCTTAAGTTTTTACTCCAATTGAAAAGACCTACAAATTTTATTATAGATATAAATATATTATTAGTTAGAATTAAATATAAAAGTTAGAATTAGTCTTTAGATAGTTAGTTAATTAAGTCTTTAATAACTCTTTCTATTTATTTTTTCATTATATAAATATAGATTTTATCTTCATTTTAATGTTATCTCTTTTCTATATCTTCTATTAAGATTCCTAATAAAGTTATAGAACTACACAGTTATTTTTTCTTAATTTTTTACTCCAATTGAAAAGACCTAGTCATTGCCTTTATTTATTTATGTTATTCAAATATAACAATGAAGCATAACAAGTGACCTCATGTCTCCTATGGTTAGTGCATTTAAAAGAGTCACGCACCATTTAATGTGCAATAATTGATGTAGTTAATTAAGAACCAAAATACTCTTTTTGCGTTTTGTGAATATCTAACGCTACGTATTTGGGCTTGGATCGTACTAGTTGCAGCTACCAAATTTGGATATTATAATTATTACTATCATCATCAAATATAAAAGCTGAACAAAGTGAAGGATACGCAGCTCGTGAATAGGGTCGTTTAGAATCTATAGCCAAACGAATTATTCTTTGTTTTTACGAAGGGGAAAGATTAGTATCTGATTTCATAAATCAAATCCGGTTCATTGTTATTTAGTCACCTGCCCATTTCACGTCCCTTCAAATATTATTAATTTTTTATTTAGAATAAAAAATAATCAAAAAAAGAAAACAAATTAAATCAAGCATGTAGACCCAATTTTCTTCTTCCTAATAAAATACAAACTACAGAATCTTTATTGCAGATGTAATATAGATTCACTAATATCCAAAGCACGGGCCCCTTTGAATATTTTATTTATACATTATTATGGGAAAACTAAAAGGAGCATTGATATATATATTTTTACATTAAAATGTTTTTCAGATTTTCTTTTTAAATAAGATTTTTCATAGAACTTAAGTCCGTATTTCATCTATATATTATTATTCCACATTAAAAACTCCAACATGATCATTAAAAGTAAGCAATTGATTATTATTTGTATTTTGAATTGCAAGTTTTTGTGCAACTTCTTTCAAACTAAAACATGCTTACGAACTAGATAGATATACGATACGATACGAGGATGATCGACATATAGAAAAAATATCCTACACCTGATTCTCTATATCATCATGATTCACCAATAATCAAATACCGTCTTATCTAGATACTAGACCCAACCAAGGATATATATTACTAGCTAGTCTTTCTATGCTCACAAAATCAAATAATTTGTTTAAACTTCATCAAAATGTAGTTTTTTTTTTACTATTAGAAAAAAGTGCCTATTTTGTGTGTGTCTAAACGCATACAATACTATGCCATATAATATTACTCTCCACTCCGAGAGTATGTCACTTCCTCTATTTTACATATACATCCCTATTTAAATATAGAATTTCAATTTGCATCAAAATAAAATAGAATTTCATCGACTATATCAAAGAATTAAAAAATTGGTAAGTATTAAATTAATAATTGATGTTCTTTTTGACAAAATTAAAGAGTGATGTTGTAATTCAATATTTACTCTTCAAGAGGGGATTATTTCATTCGTTCTCATTATAGTATTTATTTATTACTCGTTTTTTTTATTAATATTTATTACTATTTCCGTATGACGAATGAAGGACACATCTACAAAAATATTATCTCAAAATTATTATTGTCACACTTTCCGTTTTTAATATAATATTAAAAAAAATTCAATTCTAAACTATAATTGATATTATATTTATCACTCAGAAGTTAATATCTTCAAGTTTATAATTATTATAATGGAGAATAATCAATATTTTATAATGTCAATTTGGTCAAATTACTATTACCTTTTTTTAATTTATAATTTTTCCAATTTAAATATATTTATGAAGGGTAAAGATCATTTTCATTTCCCAAAACATTCCCTATAATATTTATGTATTCATCGTTGCCTATAGTAATTCATGGACACCAAAAACATTTATATACATTAATAAAATACTACGAAGTGCTGATCATTATGAGATAGATGAAATAGGAGATTATAAAAATTATACTAAATAATAATAATAATAATATTTTAGCAAATTATTAATTATAACGTGGTAGAAAATTTGAGAGAGATTACAAAAAATGGGATAATACTTTATAAGAGAGACCCATATTTAGCAATAAATATAGTACTAATTAATTGTTAATTAATATTTATTTGAGAGGAAAAAATCTATATCATTTCCATTGCTGACATTGCAACAAAAGGCATAGTACAATAAAAATAATATAATCAAAATGTTGAAAATATATGATTGAGATGCAACCACCCTAATTAAGTAACATATGGGTGTCTGGTTAGCCTCTTAATAAATACAACTTTAGAACGTCAATTTGTGAACCCACCACCATTTTAGAATCCAATTTGAATATGATATGATGAAGTTGTAAACGATGTGAAAGACTGGGGAGGATAATTGAAAGAAAAAAAAAAGCATCTATTAAGGAATAAAAAATAATTAAATGAATTTGCAGTTTGGAGTGATAATATTATTATTTTCACGTGATTGATATAGACCACTTTATACATTATAATGTTATAGCTAAAAGAAATGATTTAGGTATCAACCACGAAAAGAAAAAATTAGAAAAATAAAACAAGATTTTGAGTAACACATCCCTATATAAGATATGGAAATCTAAAACATAACCAAACTGTATCTATGATTAAATGTGAGAATCTAAAACATTACGATTGCCTATCTCATAACCATGCATATATATATTACACTTAAGAAGATCCTGTTAACACTGATTGCCGGCTTAATTAATTAATTATAGTTTAATTTGGTTTCCTGTTGATCAGACATGTTGCACTGCTATTCAGAGTAATTTTATTCATTATTTAAATACTAAACAAAAATTATGATATGAGAGAATTTGGAACTCGAGGAGAAAGTCAAGAAGGAAATCCCAAGGAAACTTGCAAGCACCTTCCAACTGGTCCACAAACAAACCATACTATATTGTTAATTTATTTATTAATTAAATAATTAATTATTCAATTATTTTTTTACTTTTGCTTTGCGACATATATACTACATATGCAGTATGCACTACTCCCAATTATGTAGATATTCTGCACGAAACTCTCATGATTAAAGTAAGATTACTGGTATAGATTTGATTTGGGGAGAACTACGTGTATTTTAACGGATTAAAGAGTATATATTAAAAAAAATTGTGTTAAGTGTTGTTAGTATTGTCTATTGAAGAATGTTGTAAAGAATTAGTAGATAATTGATTTCGGAGATTATTATTCTTATTCTAAATTAATATACACGTGTTTGATTTTGCGATGACTAATATTTTTTTATAGATAAATGTTAGTATTATTATTTAAGTTAGTATTTTACTCGTTTAACGAGATTTAAACACTAAGTCATTTCACTCGTTTAACGAGATTTGAACACTAAGTCATTTCATTCATTCAACTTTTATGTCAAATTAGTTGAGCTACTAAATCCCCTTAAGAAGACTTAAATTGATTTAAAATGAATTGATTTTAAAAAAATTAATTTTTATTAAAGGTGAATTGAATATAAAATTATTTATATTTAAATATATTCAGATTAAATTGAGTTAAAAATAAATTTGAATATAAAAATCGCATTTAATCAAAAAAAATATTAAAATCCATTTTACATTTTTAAAATTGACTTTCTCTCCTAAACATTAAATTATTCTTAGTCATTCATAATTATTATAGGGAGCTTCCCTACTAAAGTATATGGTGTATTTTCATTAAATATTTAAAACTAAATTGAAAAACGATTTCTTTTACCGGTAAAAAACCATAATAAAAAATAGTTTTTTTAAGATTACA
>JBBPBQ010000004.1:50886095-50904130 GCA_037974755.1 Cicer yamashitae
AAAAAAAAAAAAAAACAACACTTCTTTGATTAGTTTATTTTGTAGAACACTAAAACTATTTTACACAATTGCTTATTATTTTTGTGTACCAATTGTTTAATATTCCATTGTTTTAAAAATAAAAACATAACAGAAAAATTGTGTTTTAAAAATACAATTTTCTAGGGGCTGTTCATTTCAAGCTTTCTACATCTATTAATGAGAATAACTTTCCATAGAATACAACGATATAAATTAAATTCTTAGATATTTTTTTAGAAGATGTTTGGATAACATTTATAAAATTCTTGAAAATTATTATAAGAGGATATCTTTTAGTAGTTACATATAGATTTATTTCCACCTTGATCTTTCCTCTAGGAATAAAATAATGAAAATATGAATACTTATCTGTTTTCAAGGAATCTTTTATGAACATGAATAAAATTTAATAACTTGTTTTTTACTCAACATTGTTTTATAAGTAAATTTATTAAAATGAGTACGGAGAGTACTCAAATTTAATTACAATATATGGTACAAAGCCATAAGCAAACACTTTGAAGATAAGGGGATTGGATTATTATACCAATATGAGATGACTAAGTTTTAGTTTCTATATTTCCTTATAATAAACCAAGTCCAAGACAAAATTTAACCTGCTCTAACATTTACAACATATTCGTCATTTTACCATTAAAATGGTTAAGTTCCAACCAAATAAACTGTTGTTATACTAAACAATTTGAAATTGTCCACCACTTCTTCTCCCATCTTATAGCATTCGAATATTAACTTCCAAAGCTTCCTTGTCACTGTACATCTCACATACAAATGTCTCCCCTGTTTCTATTAAAACACCAAAAAATTAATAATAACTCTATAATTACAAACATAGGAATCTAAAATAACATGAAATAAACACACACGAAGGGTTCTAAAAAACTTAAAACCATCAAACAAACTGTAAGTAATTTGACATTTGTTTCAATGAAAAAAACTAAAGGGTGTAATAGATTTAAAATATAATTTTTAATTGTAAAATTGCTATTATACTTTTACTTTTCTGTCTGTAACATTTATATAACATTTCTTATCATTTTTGTATTATTCTTTTAAAACAATTCTTTCTTTCCTTAAACTATACATACTAAACTTTTTTTGGGTAAAATACTCAAAACTTTTCTACATCTTATTTAATTGAGTAAAAAAAAAAAAGAAATTTTGAAAGAAAAAAATTTACAATTTTTCATATCATAGGATGAAAAGTGGTAAGATTATAAAATTATTATGGGGGTTAGTGTTATTGGAGCCAACTGTAAATTCTTTTTAAGTGTTCAATGGGTTTAAAAGTAGATTAAATTTACTCTTAAATTTTTGTTTATAAAAGTATTTATTACACAGTAACTTTTTGTCAAAATTATTGCTAAAAAGATTTTTTTTTCAAAATAGAAAGAAAAAAAAATCTTTAAAAAAACTCTCGCCGACCATACTAAAAAACTATTCCATATCCTCACTACTTTTGTACCACTATTTCTTTTTTCCAATTCTTTCATATTATTTTTTACATAGTAGAGTGATATAGTGGCTTCCCAGAGCATCGAAAAGCATTTATGACATTTAAAAATTCACTTAACATTTATATTTACCGCAATTCAAGAAAGTGACCAACACAAAATTATTCATTATTTTAGTTACGTGGGTTTTGGGTGGGAAGGTTCAAGTACGTGTCATTAACGCATTGGATACTCAAAGCTAAGGAATTTCCAATTTAAAATAATTCCACACCGTTTTCAGAATATACCTAAGCAGTAACTATTCACACTTTCCCCCAACAATCATTATAATTATTATATATTATATTCTCTTTCAATCTTCGACATTTATAAGGTTACCCTTTTTGGCCATTATACAAAAATCCCTTCAAAGTAAAATTTGTTCATGATGCTTTCCTCTTAAGTCACCGCTTAAACTACACTTCCTTCTCTATAACTTTCGAATTAGATACGCAATACCTCTCTTCAATCTTTTTTCAACACACTTTTTTTTATTTCTTCAAATTCAAATTAAGTTTTACAAAATTTGAGAATGACCAACAACTAAACATAGTCTAAATGTTGTTTAGGTATTTAAATGTAAGACAAGCAAACTAAGAAGTAAGAAATGTTAAATTTATGGATTAATTGAATTTTTCTCAGGTTCGAGAAGCTCTAAGAGAGTCGTGACATTATTAGAGTTGTCGAAAGTACTTAAAAATAATAATATTGATTATAAAAATTTGTGTTCCTTGTTTTTAACCATCACTATCAAAAGCGGCCATTTTGATAGAGGTTGAAAGTGAGTGGAAAAACATTTGTAGATGGAGGAAACTATCACACATCCAAATAGAAAGAAATTAAGGCCAAATGTGGGACGCCACGTACAACCAGAAATCGAAAAAAATATGCACTATTTGTGGAATTAGCCGATTGAGGCAAATCATGGTTAGATTTTTTAGGTCACAATGCATTGGCCAATGAAACTAACTTTGTCTATAAATATATACCCATTTTATACTTCATTGTAAACACACTATCAATCAAACTTATTATTTTTTTTCTCGCAATTTATCCATTTATCTTTCTGCTTTATGTTTTCATTAGTTTAATAGCTCACAAAAAATCCATCTTTGTACTTAACACTCTTTGGATGAGTTAAGTAACTCACAATCAATGGAAAAAGTTTCTTCCTTGTCGTAATCATTTGAAGCAAAAGGAGATCGTTAGTTGACCACTCGACCAACTTTTAATTTCAACAACAAATTTGGTATGTTCAATGGAACACAACATTGCTAAAAAGTTTAGTTTTCTAGTCACGAGTACTATTAACGCAGAGCCAGCCCAAGGGAGAGGCGCTTAAAGCCTTTGCTTTAGACTTCGCCAAAACATAATTTTTTATTCTAATTTTTATACTGTTAAAAGGCCCAATAATATACTATAAAAACTCTTTAGTCCTCCGACAAGAAACAAAAAAGGCCTCCACAAAATTTTAATTCCCAATTTTTGGTATAATCATTATTTTAATTGATAGTTGTCTTGATTGTACTACTACTCAATCAAAACCATAGAATGACGCACCTATTTAAATGCATCTATTTACGACGTATTGTACCATTGGAAGCATCTCATGACATTAAAGACATTGTTTTTCACTAAAAAAGTCTCTTAAAATATCATATTGAAATTTTCATCAGAAATTTTGTTATCAATACGACAAAACAATTATTTTTTTCACTTTGACTCTACTTCTGAATTCTTTATGTTAGATCAACGATTTCACAAGAAAGATTAAATGGATTAACTTTATTATCGATTGAAAAAAAATTGGTAAACAAAATCGATTACAGTAATTTGATAAATGATTTGCGAAAAATAAATTGTAAATAAAATATTAATAATTTATTTATTAAGTTTGAGAAGATCCCATCTGATAGTTTCACTTTAAACTTCATAACGTGTTGGGTCGATCTGAGTTAACGTATGTACTTATATTATAGCAAGCAAAGTCTCAGCTGCATGGATGAACCATTAACTACAACGTCAAAGAATTCAAGCCCTCAAAGGCCTAATGATCCTTAGCCAACGCAGGGAATGCCAAAGGGAAAATATAATATGTTTCCATGGATAATTGTGACAATGTGTCAGTTGTTTCCATGGCTAATATATTGTTAGTTGAGATCGTAAAGGGGAAAAGTCTCGAGGCCTAGAAAAGAGGAGGATACGAGAACATTAGAAAATAAGGTCGAATATTCTTTTGAGGTTACTAAAGTTGATCAAATATTTGGCTAAAGATGATTTAGTCATTTGGAACAAATTATATTATCACAATTCTTTATCAAATTTTTTTTCAAAAAAAAAAAATCAATTTGTAAAAGTCCAGATGACCATAAACTTTGTGACCAACCACAAATTGATAATTTGTAATTGATTTTGTAGCTTTGTGAGGACTTTTGAAATGGTCAGATATATTTTCCTTTGTATTGTTAAAGATCTTACTATATTGATATCGCAATGCAAAACTACTAATAAAAGGGAGGTAAGATATATCAATTTAAAATAATCAATCGGCCCACTTTTTTATTTCATCATCTTCTCTAGCAGTTATTGCTCATAACACATGACCACTTGTCAAATTTGTTTATTCCCTAAGTTAAAATATAAATCATAACTTTTATAAAGGATATTGGTTTTGATTTTTTTCTTCTTCTGATTCATGTAGTTAAGCTTTGCGATTACGCATTAAGCCATTAAAATAAAAGCTTTAGTTTAATAATTTCTAATTTCGCAATCAAATTATAATGAAATTGTGCAAAAATTTTACTTTAGTATTGTATAATATTTTGTTGATATAATAACCATAATAATAGGACGAGAATTAAAAATTTGATAACTCAAACAATAGTGAATTAGAATATATGTGTTTTTTCACAAATACCATAATAATATTTTGTAGTAATTTGAATATATAGTGAATTAGAAAAATTAAATTGATTATTAATTGCTGTGGTGCCAACTTAGTTGCTTAATCGAAGCGTTTTCATGCCAATTGATTTTAAACAAAAATGGTAAACAATATTAGTACACAGTACTTTGTCTGTCCATTATTATAAATTCTTCCAACAAACATCACAAATATCAAAAAATAAATTCAGTAATGATTTTGTCGAAAAAAGTGTTTTTTTTATACATATTTAAACGTAAAATTATTGATATTATAAGAGAAAAAAATCATTAATTATAAACAAATCATTAATATTTAGAAAATTATTAATGCACATAGAATTTTGAAAATAATTTTATATTAAAGAAAGGAAAAAAGTGAAAATGATTTTATGATTAGAAATAGAGAGAGCATAAGATAGTACGCGAAAATCTTTTTCCGATATGTCATTTTTTTTTACGATATGTCTTTACATGGTCTCTATGTTCCTCGTATCATTTTCCCTTACATTAAACTAATTATTTGAGTTATACATTTTGAAAATAAGTAATACAAAATAAGTTAACTATACATAAGACATGTTGTGATTTTTTAAAGTTCAAGTAAACTTAAAGATTTGCACTTCAATTTTATAATTGATACTTCTCTATCAAAGAGAAATTTAAATGATATTGATTTTATTTACCCTCCGAGTAAAATAATTTATGTGTGCATATCAGATTTTCATTATTAGAAATTTATGTAGATTTAAAAGAAATAATATAATATTTTAATATATTAAAATGGTGAAAATTAATAGAAAATTAAAACTCTTTTATTCTATGAATGTATATAATTTTAGAGAAGACAATTAATGTGCTAATATAATTGTTAATTCGAAGTTTCATATTGATAATAGTTATTTATGAGATACAATTTCTTCTATTATTTTAAATAGAAATATGATTTGTTTTCGTGAATATAGATTTTGTTAATTTTCGTAATTGTTTATTGCACTCTTTTTTCCTTTACCGTATTATTTTGTTGAGGTTTTTTATTTTTAACGAGACAGTAGTTTGTTTCTTGAATGTTCTCTTGGGTTTTGGTATAGTACTCTTAACAACTCGTTTTTTTTTTTCTTTTTATTTTTAATAATAATTTTTGTACATGATAGATGATTGATTTGAAGTGTAAATATAGTTGAGATCGATGTTAGGTTAATTTGTACTCTAATTTTGTAAAATAAAATTCATGCATATAGATCAAACTTAATTAAAATATACATCAATTATGATACATTAATATACGAAGAAACAATATCTAGATAATGGCTTGTGTCCAATATTTATTTGTATTTATAATAAGAATTTGTGATGATTATTAATTTGCATTCTTGAAGGTACTACAATTCACTCTTACCAAAGGTAAAAATAGGTTGATTGATCGAATAAAGAATAACTGTTATAACTTGTAAGCCACATGAACATAGCGACAGGATTTTGGTAGTAGCATAACATGAATGAAATTAGGGAGAAAGAAAACAATTAATGCAACTTGAAAACTGGGTTTAATTTTCTATATTACACTGCTGGCTTCACTTTGTAGTGTGTACTGTTATCCAGGCCTTGACAGATGTCACAAATAAAATTCCACTCCTTACATAATACAATTTAGATTTAATTTCAATTTTAATCTCTTTATTTTTAATAATATACAAAATGGATTTTTTTATTTTAAAATGTGGTAGTTTAATCTCTTATTTTAATTTATAGCTAAAAAATAATAATGTGATATGTTTTAAATAACATGATATATAATACAATAATGTAAAATGATCAACATCCATTAAATCGCAATAAAACTCTTTAAAAATTTAACTCTCAACTTTAGAAATTTTTTATTTTTGTAATTTAATTAATGACATATGAATAATTAATATATAGTTTAAATAATTCTTTGGTCTATGCAAATATACTACTTTTTTATTTTAGTCTCTGTAAATTTTTTTGTTTGAATTTAGTCATCGTAAAATCAGAGACAATTAGTTTTGGTTCCTAAAAAAAGAGCCGATAAACCGCTATGACACGTGGGTCTATAAATACACACCAACACATTATCTTTTATGATATATTAAAAATTAAAATATTTTATGTTATTAATAAATAAATGTATTTATTAATCATTTAATAATTAGTGTTATTTTATAAAGAAAATATGAATAAAAATTAAAAGAGTGGTTTAGGAGTTTTTGAAAAACTTGTCATTCTCTTAATGTTGATTTGACGTTAGGGACCAAAGCCAATTAATTGTCTTTGATTTTACAAGAAATAAATTCAAACAAAATTTTTTACAGAGACTAAAGTAGAAAATGGTATATTTACAATGACTAAATAAATATTTAAACCTTAATATATTTAGATAGTTTTATATCATAAAATTAGATTTCACATAATTTAACATATGTTAAATCTTCATTTTTTTAATTCATTTTATTTTAACATTTCCTTCCATGCTAATTTTACGAGTATTTATTAAAATTGATTGTGACTACAAATAAACAAATCATTTAAATTATTTCATTGTATTTAAGTAATCTTAGAGTCGGTTTAAATCAAAATAAGATATATATGGACAAGATAAATTGATAAATAGAGGTGAGAATAAATTATTACAAAACATAAATCTTATATGCTTTAAAAATAATAAGTGTGATATATTACCTATGATAGATAAACTTTTAAAAGGGTTGGTCCAATTTTTTAAATGTCTAACAAAGTCTTAAAATTTGTTTAAAAAAAGGAATAATAATAATAGAAATTAACTTTATCCTTGTGGAACAATATTTTCTTACTCTTTTATTACTTGTTTGACCTTATACACTTCCACATGTTTTTAACTAACATGCATATATCACAAAAGAGATGACAAATAGTTGAGCATCTTACTCTCAGAAAATTTAAAATATATACAGAAAAAGATATTTTTTAGGAAGTATATTATATTCAAAAAATACACTTAATATAGAATTAAATGTATCAAAAAATACGCTAAAAATTATTAAATACTCTAACGATAATCGATGATAGTTTTTGAAAATGTGAATTAATATTTTTTCTGATCTTTATGTCTAAGACATTGATTCAACTATTGTCAGTTTAATAAAATTAAAAAAAATAAAATATTTTTTTTAAAATTTAAATCATCAAACCGACATTAATCATATCAATATTTAAGTTATATTTTAAAAAAATATCATTAATTGTCATTTAAATAGATTGACGGTAGCCCACCTATTGTAAAATTGCAATATATAATACATATAAGCTAATGTTAAAGGTGTTTATAAAATAAACAACAATGACATTTGAACACTTTAATTTTCTTACACTTATTAACATTTCATTTTTTTTCTATCACAGTTCCCTAATCATTCTCTTTATTTTTATCTTTTTTAAAATGTCAAAGATGTCTTTAGATATCTGCAAAATATTTTTTTTAAAACAATTTAAAAAATGCTCCATTTAAAATGAATAATAATCTAAAATAATTATTAAAAAATTAATATTTTTAAATTAAATTTTTAATTGAATATATCAAACTTTAAATTATGAATTTTGTAAATAGTATATTTGTACGTATATTTCAGCAAAGGTGGTCTGGAATATTATTTTTACGAAGAATAGTGATTTGTGAGAGAATCTTAATGAAGAAACCACGGCGAAAAAACAATTCTGTTTCGCTTTCGAAATGGGGCCCAGATACCTACCATCTATCTAGCTAGCTAGATTGATTGAATAATCACCCTCAAGGATTAACCAAAGTAGTTGTCATTTATGTTTGTGGAGATGCGTTTTGTCAATTAATTCACCAATCAAACTTTGAAGAATCTTTCTTCAATTTTCACGGCCTCAACTTGGATGTTATAATATACTATTATCAGCTTTTTCTCCTTTCAAAAATATCTTTTAATTCCAAATCAACCTTATTTACTTGCTCAATATTCATTCTTGTCATCCATCCGTATCTATTGCCAAATTCAACTGCACCGTCTCTCCCACATTTACGATTACATTTACAAAAATTATTTGTTCAAACAAAACTGTTGCTTTTAATTTTAATTTTCAATATAATTTTAATAATTTTTTTAATTATATCCCTAATTTATATTATATATATGACTTATTTACTTTATATTTTTTTTAATACATGTGAAATGGTTCATTGTGAAAGTTATTATAGAATAAAAAATATTAAAATATTATACCCAAAAAAAAAATAAAAAAATACATAGATGTAGATCGAAGATGGTAATGTTTTCCAATGCTAATAGTTCAGTTGCTAAAGATAAAATTAAAGGTTAGGGTTTAAATAACATTTTTAATGTAAAAATCTTGGTTAAATAAATAATATGTAAGCATTTCTCCATATGCTATTTGAATCTTTATTTTTTTTGGACCCGAGGAGCTTGATTTTTTTTTTTTAGAGCTGAGCTTGGGAAATCTGATTTACTTAAAATGTTTTAATAAAAAAATTAAAAATTTAACTGCTATGCATAGTTAGTATAATTTTTTTTTATATTATTAATTATTTATAATTGTCAAATTATTGAAAATGTTAGGTTTTGAGTTTTGATATTTTTTTATTGGTCTTGGTGAGCTTTGCAACTCAATCACTTAAAAAATATTTTAATAAAAAAATGTACTAATTTTGTCTCTAAATATATAATCCTATTGATAATAATATTAAATTTATTAAATTTTACAAGTTTATTCTTTAACAAAGTGAGCTAGTTAATATAATAAATAAATAAATAAAGTGAACTAGTTATAATGTTTTTATTATAATTGTTGGTTACATTAAAAGATTTAAAAATAAGGATTTTACACTACCATTTAATCATAACCGTTAAATCATTTTATATATTTAATTTTTACCATGATTATTTATAAAATCACGTCTATGAATGATTGTGATACACTGATACTATAAAAAAATTACATTGTGCATGACAATTAAATTCTTAAAATAATTAAAATATAATATTAAAAAATAACTAATACAATTAAAAATAAAAATAAAATTATAAATAAAAGATAAAAAAATTATCAAGAAGTAGTAATAATTGGTATATGTATTGTCACTATAAAAGTACGATCTTATCAATTAATTAGTTAGATAATTACCAGATAATTAAAGTATTTTATTTTGTAGTATCTTCAAAGTTATAGTAATAATTGGTATATGTATTGTCACTATAAAAGTAGGCTATTAATTGGTTGATTATAATTGCTTAAAACCATAAAAAATGTCTTACACAAACACAAACCAAGTAGTAGTATCAAAATAAAAAAAAAATAAAAATAAAACTAAAACAAAATATATATCGCCGATATCGTGTCTCAGTAAGCAATGGTATTTAAAGTTACAAATTTTTTGTAGAATCGCCATGTGGCGAACGGAGAGATGACCCGCAATAAGCGAACCCCTTCCTATACTCCCTCACCACACACCACTCTCTCTATTATTCTTTTTGTTTGGTCATAAATAGCGTGTGTCAATATTCTGCACAAGATATTCTTCATCATATCATATAATGATCTCCCACTATATGTTAATTATTATTTTTTGACATCATATATGTTATTAGTATTACTTATACCATTCAATCAAAATAAATTAATTATTATATAGCCGGTTCTGCATAGATATATTTTATACTGCAAAGGGGTGAGACTTTACAATTTCAATTTTCATATATACACATTATAAATAATAGCCACTCATTTTGTAGCGCTCTCTTAATAATTATTTTTTTTCATAGACCACTTTTAATTTCTAACTATATTAAATATATAACTATCTTAAAGGATAAATTTATAAAATCAATAGTAATAGTTAATAAATTTAGGATTACATATATTTTTACTCTTTATAAAATTTTAAATTTTCATTTCTAGTCCATAAATTCAGTAATAGTTAATAACGTGTGTCAATACTTTTCATCTCTATTTTTAATATACATCGAGGATTTTATAAGAATGGTATCAAACTTTTTATATATACTTTAGGTATTATATATGTTAAAAGTCTTTGCAGAATATAGTTTATATTTCGATTTTTAAGTCTATATTTTTATTCTATTGGAATCTTGACTTTTTTACTGTTAAAAATTCATATTTAATTAACTTTTTGTTAAAAAAATCTAATTTATTTAGAGAAATATGTATATTGTGTAAAATACTTGTGAAAAAAATTATTTAAAATTTTGAATGATATATATTAGTTGACTTAAAAACAAGACTAATTAAAACTATCAATGAAAAATATTGTGGAGACTAAAAATCGAAGAAAATTAATTTATAGAGACTACAAACAAAATTTTAAAATTTGATAAGATTAAAAACAGATTTGAGCCATAAATTTAACATTGATATTAAATTTTGTGATTTAATTAGTTTGCAAAATTGTATATATATATATGATTATAAAAAGTAGTAAAAGGTAGGGAGACAGAGATGCGGAAGTTACTATAGTAGGAGTAGCATTTTGTAGGCTTGGGCAACATTCAATTCAACGGCAAGAATAATATACCTATTCGTGTCTCTTTCTTTGATTGAGTTTGATGATATATAGTATATTTAGTTCATAGTATATGTTTATATGCATGTGTTGCTCTCAGCACGAGTGGTGTGGTGTGTTGTATGTTAATGTTATGTTATACAAGAAGCGGTAAGCACATATAGTACTGTACACACGCACTCTAATAATTAATAATGAATTAATTTACAGCGCTGCTAATTGTGAAAGAGAATATAAATATATAAAATATAGATATTGTCCAGTCTCTTATTTTGCTTCCTAGTGGGTCCAACTGTAATATAAAAAATTAAATTTGCAGTTGTAGTCATTAAATAGGAGACTTGTTGATTGCATATGTTCATTTCATCTCATCTCATATTTTGTCAATCCTTTTTGTAGAAACTCTTGTACTAATTAAGTAATTAATTAGCGAGCTAGCTGCTTCATTCTCTTAATTCTGCTCCGTTAATTCACTGCCTGCCATCCTGCCTGCCTGCACCCACACACA
Organism: Cicer yamashitae; assembly: GCA_037974755.1. Lineage (NCBI taxonomy): Eukaryota > Viridiplantae > Streptophyta > Magnoliopsida > Fabales > Fabaceae > Cicer > Cicer yamashitae. The sequence continues at coordinate 50,897,620 of JBBPBQ010000004.1, forward strand.
CATCAGTACTGACCTAATTTCAATTCCTTCATACGTGTCCTCAACTACTTGATAATTCAGTAATTTCCCCTCCTCTCTCTCTCTTTCTAATATACATATATATATATATATATCTCTCTTATTTTCTAATTACACTAGTGATTAAACTTGACTGATCCTACATATATAATCAAGTATAGGATCGATGGAGTATGGCGGTGGGTTAGTGGAAGATTGTGGTGGTTTTGGGACGATGGTGGGAGGAGAAACAGACATGATTGAGGAGCTGTTGGTAGAAGGTTGTTGGGTTGAAGCAAGTGAGAACAATTTGATGATTGGAGGGATGCTGCATCCTGATGATCACATGAGTAGTACTACGCCACAACCAAACTACATCCCAATGGGAGATAATAATAATAATAATAATAATGATGAAGAAACTGCTAACTTTGTTGTTGGGAAGAGATGGTGGATTGGGCCTCAGGCGAATCCAGGCCCATCAACATCCGTCAAAGAGAGATTAGTACTTGCTGTTGGTTACTTAAAAGAGTACACAAAGAATTCAAACTCAAACTCAAACTCAAATTCAAATTCAAACTCAAACTCAAACTCAAACGTTCTCATTCAGATATGGGTACCACTTAGGAGGAGATCAGGACTGATTCACAATCACTACCATAATCCTAATCCAGTACATGATTCTCTTCCAATTTCAGTTCCAAACAGTAACGTTCAGGTTCGTTTCTTTAGAAGCCACGAGTATCCACGCGTTCAGGCACATCACGGATCTCTTCTAGCACTTCCTGTTTTCGAAAGAGGAACTTCTACATGCCTCGGCGTCATCGAGTTTTTAATCGCCAACCAAAACCTCATCAATTACCGTCCACAACTTGATCATCTTTCCAATGCTCTCGAGGTTAGTTAGTTAGTTACACCTTCAACTCATCCATCCTTTTGCTCTTGCTCTTGCTCAATTAATTAAACAAATGTTCGATCGTGTGTGTTTGATGCAGGCAGTTGATTTTACAAGTAACCAGAACATGATTCCACCCGCTGTAAAGGTAGGCACGCACGCAGTGATGAATATCATATAATATAATATAGTACTCGATTTGTTTTGTTTGTAATTAATAATGAATGATTAAATTTGATGAATGAAGGTATTTGAGGAGTTGTATGAAGCAGCAGTGAACGAGATCGTACAAGTGTTGGCGTCGGTGTGTAAGACGCACAATTTGCCATTAGCACTAACATGGGCTCCGTGCATACAACAAGAAGGAGGAGGAAGAGGAAAGGGTGGATGCAGCAATAGCAATAATAACAACATGATGATGAGTTGCGTATCAACGGTTGATTCAGCCTGTTACATTGGTGACGTGGATGTATTGGGATTCCAAGAAGCGTGCAGTGAGTATCATCTTTATAACGGACAAGGAATAGTAGGAACAGCATTCACAACAACAAAACCTTGTTTTGCAATTGACATAACCGCTTTCAGCAAAGCAGAATACCCACTCGCACACCATGCTAACATGTTTGGTTTACACGCTGCTGTTGCCATTCCACTCAGGAGTGTCTACACTGGATCCGCAGCTGATTTCGTTTTGGAGTTTTTCCTTCCTAAAGATTGCCTTGACACACACCAACAGAAACACATGCTCAACTCCTTATCCCTTGTTGTTCAGCAAGCTTGTAGGAGCTTGCATTTACATGTCGTCATGGAAGATGATCATAATCACAATCATCATCATCATCATCATCATCATCAACATCAACATGAAGAAGATCAATTCACATTCCCCACAACAAATATTTACATGCCTTCTGTCGACGCTGCTGCTGCTGCACCAGTAGTAGTACTATCACAAGTTGAAGCAGATGCATCAGCTTCAGCATCAGCTTGTTCAACAAAAGATACCACGTCGTCGTCGTGTTCTTGGATTGCACATATGATGGAGGCACAGCACAAGGGGAAAGGTGTGTCCGTGTCTTTGGAATACCTTCAAGAGCCTAAAGAGGAGTTCAAAGTAACAACCTGCAATTGGGAGAGGGAAAGGGAGGGTAATTCTGTGTTTTCAGAATTCGGTCAAGTACTGCAGCAGCAGCAGCAGCAGCAGCATGAGCACCAAAGCATGAGTAATTCAAGAGCAAGTACTGTTGTGAGTGTAGAAGGTGGAGAAGAATCTGGCGGAGGAGGTGGAAGTGGTGGCGGTGGTGGTCGCAGGTCATCATCTTCCTCAAATGGGAGAAAGTCAGGCGACAAGAGGCGGACAAAGGCGGAAAAGACTATAAGCTTGCCAGTTCTGAGACAATACTTTGCCGGAAGCCTAAAAGACGCGGCAAAGAGCATCGGTGGTGAGTGAATTGAATAAAAAAAAGTATTTGGATGAATATTTTATATTATATAATAAAATAAAATAATGATTGAATTGGTTGTTGATATATATATACAGTATGTCCGACAACACTGAAAAGGATATGCAGACAGCATGGAATAACGAGGTGGCCTTCAAGGAAAATAAAGAAGGTGGGACACTCTTTGAAGAAGCTTCAACTTGTGATTGATTCCGTACAAGGTGCGGAGGGTGCCATACAAATTGGATCCTTCTATGCAAGTTTTCCAGAGTTGAGCTCTGCAAGTGGACATTCTGATCAATCTTCAATGAAATTAATGCATAATCATGGTGTTGCTGATCACCACAACAGCTTCTATGGAGATGGAGGAGTTACCACTAGTAATTTGAAATCCCCACCCTCTGCTTGCAGTCAGACTGTAGGAAACCAAACAAATTCAACTCTCATCAACAACAACAACAACAACAATGTTGTCTTGACAGAAAGCAATGCTCTTGCTTCAACTGATCATGCTCATGCTCATGCAGCAGCATTGATGCAAATTAGGAGAACTCACAGCGAAGCAGAATTGCTCCACCACCATACATCCAATATTGATATTCAAGATTACCAGCTGCACGATCAAGATACTAAACAATTATTGCTACATTTCAACAAGAGTCAAACCCTACCTCCAAGACCAAGTACTACTACTACTAATGGCTGGAACAACAACAACAACAATAACTCATTGGAAAGGGGTGCTTTCAGAGTGAAGGCAACATTTGCTGACGAAAAAATACGATTTAGCTTGCAAGGAATGTGGTGTTTTAGAGATTTGCAGGTTGAGATAGCAAGGCGTTTCAACTTAAATGATATGAACAATTTGGTTGTAAAGTATTTGGATGATGAAGGAGAATGGGTTGTTTTAGCATGTGATGGTGATCTTGAGGAATGTAAAGATTTGCATACATCATCTCACACACGTACCATCAGACTCTCTCTATTTCAAGCTTCGCCTCTCAATCTTCATCCAAACACATTCCGCAACAGCAGCAGCAGCCCCCCATCTTCTTCCTAGCTTGCTACCTATATATATCTACAATTAATGTGTATAATAATAATATTATGTATAGCTACCATTTCCCACCACACATCCATCACTCTACCTCATATTATAATACTGTTTTTAATTACTCCTTAAGTTAATTAGAGTTGCCGCGCGGCTTTATTTCTCTGTCAAATTATATATATATTTATATCATCTTCTTTTATTAATTACACCTTTTAACAAATTATCATCACAATTCACAACTATTCCATATATTCTTCTCTTCGCGATTCAAAAGCTAGCTAGGTTCTCAATTACCGATTATAAGAGTTTGACTCTTAAGGAGATAATTAAAGTAATCAGTTCAATCACTTATTCTGCAAACTAAGTAATTAATTAACAAATTATCACTAAATTAATATTTACTACTCCAAAACAATATTCTCTAAACATCCAACATAATAATTAATTAAATAGCAACTTTATTTGGTTCATGGTACTCATAACAATAAACTAGCTCCAAGCAAAGAAAAAAAAAAATCAATATCACACCTCACATTTGGTAAAGAGATTATTGATCATATTAAACGTCCAATTTAGGCTTGTCAACAAAAATAAAAACTGTGTTTTGTTCTTGAATGCCTTATTTAGACAAGTATAGGTCATCAAGATATTTTACATTTATTTTAACATTGTTTATTATAGCAACACCAATATTTAGACACAAAATTCCTATACCATGAACCTAATATTTCATAAAATACATCTAGTTTGTATGTTTGGATTCTAAAAAAAGAAAAAAAAAATTAATATATAATATGAAATCATATAAAATATGTTCGTCTATGTCAATTTTTGTATCTTAAAAATAATTTTACTATCATAACGTGTTGTCAAATGATTTTTTTTCCACTTATAACGATTTTTGGAATTAGATCTTCACGAGAGTTATAACTATTGATATTATATTTCAAACTAGTCATATACTCATGTTATTGCATGAGTTCGCGTTTGGTGTTGTTATTATTGAAGGTTGGACATTAATTGCGAAAGTTTAGCATTTATATTAGTTTGAATTGATTTTTTTAATGAAATTTTTTGCATGGAAGTAAATAATGAATATAAATATATAACATAAAACAAAAGATGACATAGTACAACACAAATAACAGAATACAATTTAGAAAAGAAAAGATTTGGTGGTTTGTGAAAGCAACATAGCGATTAGAGTAATAAAGAGGTCTTAGGTTCTAAACAGGTCATTTATAAAAGGAACTAGCATTTGTTTCATTTCAAAATGACATCTAAAACTCATTATATGATACAATATTTTTAAGCATTTTGTTATTAATTTTATTTAATTTTTATTTAGTTTTATAGTCTATTTAATAAAGGAAAGGATGTTATTCTACTAACTCTTCTAATAAATAAAAAATTCAGAGTATTTTCTTTTTTGTTTTGATATTACATGTCAATTACATTGAGGAACTACCACTCATGAAGTTACAAAAGATTATTGCCGACACAATGTAAATCTTAAAGTACAAAAATTGTCTTTTATTGAAGTCTAAGCGCAGCAAGAAGATGCCAGGGCGCATTGCGCCAAACACTGAGCTACAGTGTTGTTCCTGGCACAACTCCTCGACTTTGAGCACAGTAGCTGTGCATAATGGCACATTACACACATTGTGCCCAATTTAATTTTGCATTAGTGCATTGCGTCCAGACTCAACGCAATGCATTGATATGCATTTTTAGATCATTATTTAAGTCAAAAATTATTATTTTATTATGGCTCCAATTTTTATATGCAAAGGAAGAGACAACTACACTTTAGAGTAGCTAATTTATTCATTGATTAACTATTAGATGAACTTTCTTGGATCTATGTAATTTTGATGTTCTTATGTTATTTATGCAATTAAAACGTGTTTGATTATTCATATATTTTTGCTCCTAATGCTTTTATGGGCTTGATTACCATAAAATTGAACTTAGAAATTATTTCGTTATCGAGAAATACACTATAATAATCGAAACCAAATTATATCTTTATGTTTCAATATTGTTATAGGAATATAAAGTATTACTACGTGTCTAAGAAATTAATGCGGATACATACTTATGAGTAATTAACAAGTCTGATCGCCTAAGGAATTAGAGTTCGTTATTGTAAAAGATTTTGAGCTAAAAAATTGATTTTAGTCTAGTTTGTTAATTTTTGATGTAATCAAATAAGTTAGATAGTTAAAATAGTGAATCAATAATTGTTTAGTGAAAAGAAGATATAATTCGAATTCCTTAATATTTTTTCTTCAATTGAATTTTCTCTATTTAATTTTACTTTTGTTCAATATTATAAGTCTATTTATAATCTTTTTGTTACCTAAATATTTACGACTTTGTTGTATTACTAAATTAATAACAATTCATGTAGAGACAATTTTTGCGTATCATTATTATTACTTGAATAATTTAGTACCCTTGTCAAAAAGTTCTCACGACTGAACACTATATTTCACATCTTTGTTCTTGATTCCAATTCAATATTATTAACCTTTTTCTCTTCAATATTTCTTCATCTTTATTCTTTATGTTTTGTCCTTTTATTTTCATATGTTTATGTTGGCTTAGAAAAATAAAACTAATATGAAATTAATTAGAAAGTTAATTTATACAAAATAAAATTACATGCCTTTAAATGTATTTAACAAATTGTAGTTATAACTTACTATAATCTATACCAACTACAAAATGAGTGAGCCATAAGTTAACAAATATATATCCTATAATATGTAAGTTGAATTCAATTGATTTATTTAATGAACTGAATTTTCAACTTAAATTCAACTCATTCAATTCATAGAATTAAACTAGATTCAACAAGTTAATTATAGAATCAAATCCCGGCTAATTTCGAATTAGTTTAGTTGATTGTCACTCTTATATATATTTATATATTCAATGCCTAAATGATATAACTCTCCCAACTATATACTATTTCCCGTACTAAACTATAAAAAGTATGTGGTAGGTTTAAAATATAAGCAAGTCTTAACTATTCAACCATATATTTAATTATAATATTACCAAACAAAAAATCAAATATTAATCTATATTTTACTTTTCAACCGCTCTTTTATTCTT
>JBBPBQ010000004.1:50904154-50922875 GCA_037974755.1 Cicer yamashitae
TGTACTATATATATATATATATATATATATATAGTATTATGAACATTTTAACCAATATTTTTTTTAATTTGTCTACATGGATATTTATAATGTATATTAAAATTAATTAAATTAAGAGTTTTTTATATTTATCTATTTAATTTTGACTTCAGAAATTAAATAAATTATTTTTAAAATTAAAATTAATTTTAATTAAAAATCATAATAAAAAACGTCATTTTAAAATAGACAAAAAAAAAACCTAAATATTTGATTGTGTTAAATTTAAAATATAATCACATTTATTTATAAATGACATATCATTTAACTATTGAAATATATCATAAAAGTCTTTATTTTTTCAAATATATCATAAAAATCTTTAAAATAAGTTAAATTTTCAAATCTACCCTAGAAATCCTTTTTTATTTATTTATATAGTTTATAGTATACGATGCCCAAAAGAGTATATGATACAGGTCATCTATATATCCATGTCCAAAAGTAAGATTGGATGATCTTGACTTGAGGTTTTATGAAAAATATTTAACGAGGGTGTCAAATCAACTTCCATAAAGTTATGGGGTCCACCAAAAGCACACAAAAACTGTTTATGGTATAACCATGTGAAATGGATGGACCATCAACGGTCACTAACAATACAACTTATAGGTGCTCTTCACTTTTTTAAGTAACTTAAAGATATTCCTGTGTTCTTTATTCAGAAATAGGCTTGATTTACTTTTTGACAAAATAGATAATAATTATAATACTTGTTTGGAATAAACAAATCACTAGGTTGAAAAACCTTTATTCTTAAGTAGCCGCTCCTTTTTCAACAATAACCTTTTTCAAGTGTAAGTTTCTTAATTGCTATGCAAGTCAGCAAATTAACATAAATATGGTAATAATAAGAATTTCTTATCAATCTCTTATTGAGCGGTTTTGCACTAAAACCATTAATTTTGTGTATGCAAAGTAACACTTTTGTATCAAAGGGCTTCATAGTGAAACTCATCCACTTTCTCGCAAAAGGAGCCACTCATCCACATCTTTTACAAATTGAAAATCTGGTTTTTGATTTCGACTTTTCTTCATCAATCTAAATAAAAAAAAAAATTTATTTTTTATGATATGGGTTTTATTCTTATTCTGGGATTATGGATTAATCATTCTCACCCGAAGAGCATTATAGTAAGAGACTCATTCTCACCCGAAGTGCATTATAGTAAGAGACTCGTGAGTTTAATATTAATACAATATGTGCAATTGCGTTTAAGCTTTTTGTTCTTAAAGACTATGCTTATTCCCTTGTCCAAATATCAACGTTTTAAAAGAATTAATTTTTTATTTTATTTAAAAAAATTATAGAGATAATTGTAAAAAAATCATTATTTCCAAGTAAAAACATAAAAATCAGCAAAAACATAAAAATCTTTTGAAAACCAAAACAAAAATATAATATGATCTAACATTATTTGAACATGCTCATGCTAACTTCATTGTTTGCACCTTGTGGAAGTTTCATTTCATTTCCATTGCAATTAATACCGTTGTAATTTGCTGCCTTTCCTTCTTAGCCTCACATTGTTTATAAATTAATATCAACAGTCAATTACGACAATCTTGAATCATATAACCACTAAATTAACTGTCTTAGTTAGTCCTACCATAACATCAAAACTAAGTAAACTTTGGCATGAAGTTTCTCCTGACATGGTTCAGATGAATGAGCATCAAACTTTATCAATCTAAAAGTCAAAACAAAAGATAATGTTAATCCTCTGTGGTCAAAATAAATTTTTTAGTTTGTTGTATATGTGGTCATCCGGAAGCAAACTGGTAAGAATCTAACTTCATTGTAGAGGCTGTTATATTGAAGCAGAAGACATGTCTTCTAGCTACTGCTTTATAACCGTATACCTTGATGGAGGACCAAACAGACTTAGTACCACCTGAGAAAATGAAGGGAGCGGGAAATGTGAGCCATTTCATAATTAATTATTGTATATACTCTTTTGCTATAAAATAAGTTCAAGGGGAAGCTATGCTATCCTACTCCTTGGTTGAAACATCCCACAAACAACACTTACAGGTAGAAACACCAGACCATGCAAGAAGCCGATAATAACCAAGGCCAGATACATCTGAAAGTAATACACCTGCAAAAACCATAAAGCTAGTAAGCTACTTTAACTTCCTTTTTTTCCATAGACAGCCTAGTGTCGAGAGCAAAGGGTGATAGAATCACAAACCACAAAAATTTCTGATGTTGAGAAGTAAAGGACCAAAACTCCAACTAATTTTGTAAGTGTGATTCCACTGCCAAACCAAGTGAAAAGAAAAGGGTCAACAAATTAATAGTGCAGACACGCACTAATATTAAGAACAACATTGAAATCAATTAATCATAATGAGTTATAACTTATCCCAAGAAAAATTGTACTCTTACCAATTCTTTAGTTTAGGCATAATAGTAAGGTTTCTATTATACACTTCGTGAACTACTCAGATTTTGACTTATTGCTGACTAATTTGTTTGAGATTTGGCATACACGATCAACTTTATAATATCCCATGGTTCATGTTATATATAGGTCAAATATAAATGCTACAGTCAGATTCAAGACTGTAAGTGTCATGACATTTCAACATGCAATACAACAATATCTATACCCAACCTGAATACAGAAGCCCCCATAGTACACAGTGCTGTCCTTGCTCGTTGGCTCCTATCCCCTGAACTTACCTATATAAACATAAGGGATATAACTTATAAGATCGTCAGTAAATGTTCATATTCACCAAAAAGCAGGTGGTTCTATGGCTTAAAGTTCTCCAGAATCACAATAGGTAAGTAGGATTTGGATACAAAATTAAATTGTGTGTTTGTATCTGTATCTAAAAACATGAAAGATTTGTACTCTCACATGCTTCAAAAGTAACTTCAATGACCATACTCATACAATGTGTACTGATATTCCCAAACCGATAAATGGAATATATTCTCCCTTAAATGCGTCATTTCTTCATTATACAAGTATACTAAATATACTATTTTATCACTAAAATAACTACCAAAAGCCACAAATAAAGAGTATTGATCTATATCTAACTTGATCGAAAAATATCTAAAGTTCTTTCAATCCTAATTATAAAAAAAAACAAATATACTGCATGATTATAGAATGGGTTGGGTAGTAGAGTACCTCAAAGTCCCACCCATGCTTCCATTTTTTTTCAAATAACTACCTAGGCACAAACTTAGACTCATTTACCAAGTAAATCCTATCAAATGAAAGTGCTTTTTGCATGCCCTTTGGATAGTCAATTTTCATCCCTATTAACTAATCAAAGCATCAAAATTCCCCATGCAATAAAGAAGGCTGGAATTTACATGCTACAGTAATCTCTATAACACCATCGACTTAATGAACGTGTGGGAATTGTAATTTGTGAAGTGCCAGTTTGACAAATATTGTTGTTCCTTCTAAAGACCATTTTACCCTATGAGGAAGGGCCCTCAATGTATAAAAAGAGGATTAGACTAACCATGAATGCATGCGCTATATGCACACAAAACTCCACAGCAATCCCTATTGCCATAATCAGGTTTACAATAGAAACCGCATTTAGTTGAATACCCAGAATTGCCATTACACCCTGCAGCAGTCACAAAGGTCGTGATTCTCATTTTGAAACTAAGATATTAATTTAGCATATAAAGCTCTAATTGAATTTTAAAAGAGAAAGCCCCTAAAAGAATTGAAACAGGGAAAATAGGATACCTAAAGGAAAGACATAATAAAATCCAAAACAGTAAAAATAAGAGATACCATGAGGTCGAGAATTATCATGAGCAGAACAAGTAATATGATTGCTGAACTCCACAGGCTGCATTGGGTTGCAAACAAAATAAAAGTACACTTAATCCTGAATAGAGAGAACAAATTTTGAAATTACGATAACCATACAAGGCTTAAGTTTGAATAGATTTTCTACCTCAAAGTGATGACCAAACAAACAACAAAAACAGCACCTGTTACATAGCATTACATGTTATTCAAAGTCAAATGAATTGGATAAAAAACAGAATTAATATGAGAAATTCAGAAGACTCGAGTAAAAATTGAAAAGTTTATGTCAAGGAGAAATAAGAACATGGAGAAACATGAGAATATATGAATTACATTTTCATTTTCTAATTTTTGACACAATAAAAATTGTTAAGTAGATGTCAATTAAATATGACCTAATGGTAGAGAAAGGAACAGATGTTGTATGTCCTTCTGGAAACAGAAATAAAGTGGCTTGATGTTTACAAGACAACAAAGTACTCACTCAAAGACCATAAAAAGGAAAGTGAAATGAAAAGTTTGAAGTCACGAACATATTTATAAACCTTCTTAACATAACCTCAAATTTCAAAAAGTAAACGGAACATGAAGGAATAATAAACAGAAGGGCAAGTATCTTGGACCAAAACAAACAGTTGATCTCATAAAAATAGGGTTCATAAACAAGTATGCCACCCCATGTATACATGTTATTAGACTGTTTTGGAATACTAACCCAGTGCTATGGCAATGTTGATGAGGGCTATATTCCATACATCCAGATATTGTTCAAAGAAGATATAAAATACCGAGTACGGAAATATATCCATCTGCACAGGAGAAGTTTAGTCAACAAGAAACAGAGATCCATAAAAGTAATAATATGAGACACCTTGCCCAGTTTTATCCAGTGCAAAAATACTTCATAAGGACAAAAAATAAAAAGTATATCCATAATCATATCACCTACAATTTCATTAAAAACTTAATATCAATCAACAAAGAGAAATTCACGGGAGAAGTGTTGCTAGTTAACAACTCCAAAACCTCTTCTTATGGCCTATTGAGATTGAGACTCAAAGCTCTAAATTAGGTATTACACTTCCAAGTAAAATATTAGATTGGTGAGAGAAAAATGTTGAGCAAAAAAATTAATAACCTAGGCAATTCCAGGAAAAGGCTCACGAATACAGTTAAACTACAATAGAAAGCGGTAAGTAATAACTACAAGGGGAAGAAAACCTTCAATTTCTAAGCTATGTACGTGAAGACCATACAGGCAAAAACTCATGATGCAATTGAAGTCCAAACCTTTAAAGATGCAGAAATTCTAGAGCAAAACTCCCTTGCAGCTCGTATTGCATTAACATAGTCACCCTAACAAGGTTCCAGTTAGATAAAACAATGCGTGAAATATCATGCATAAGCCAGAAAAATAGAGTAGAGATCTACTCCATTTCTTAAAAGAAATAGAGCTCTCCATTACTATGGTTTCGATGTATAAATGTCCAATTAGTGTCATATTTTGGGAATGTGAGCCTTTATATCACTTATATACCCAAAAACCGTAGTAATAGACATCTCCATTTCTTTTGAGAAATGGAGAAGATCCTTACGCAAGAAAATAAGTCCATAATTTATCACTTTGCATACTTGTCTATTAAGTGGTGTATGATAAGTACGAAATTCAGAAGCTTGTATGACACCATGGCCGTAACCTGAAATCAGTTATAAGTAAACTCTTTATATCAGAATTTAAAATTTGAGAAGAAAATCTCGCTATATAGAGTTTTGTGTTAACTAGGGACAACACATAATCTAAGCTTTTTCTGCACAGTTAACTCTGCTAACACAACTTTTAAGTTTTAATAGTATTTCTTTTTACACGTCACTCCTATCTTCCACCATTTTACTAGAAAAGAAGAGCCTTTAACTCTGGGGTGACCAATCTTCCCAAATTCTGCAAATGGATATGTAGATTTAATGGATTCTTTCATCATTTTAAATTCTCCACAGTATAATCTTCATTTTCTCCAGTCTCACCAACTTTCTGTCTCTCCTTTGCTACATCATTATTTGTTCACAGACTCACAGTCAATAGTGTCATCGAGTTAATTTATTAAATGAAGGACAAAAAAGTTATCTAATTAGTTCCTACAAAATCAAAATAACATACAACTCTGAACCAAAACAGAAACAGGTAAAAAATATCTACCAAATTAATAAAAAAGAATACATTAACTAAAATGATAAAATTAAGGTATAACTATACCGTGGTGTGGAGAAAAAGATCAAAGAAATGTAGCAAATGAACCAAGATGCTGACTCATTGGAAATTGGAGATGAAGCAAAATTATATAAAAATAAAAAATAAAGCTGGGGACAAAGGTATGTGTGAAAATATGAGAAATCTATGTGTTTCTTGTGTCTCTGATGAGATCACACACCTTCCTATTTATAATGATGCTGCAATAATTACATTCAATGCTTAGGAAATTGTATTGACTAGGACTACTAACAATTAGCCTAGGATGTTGCACAATCAAGGAATAATTAAAACATACACTTAATTTTAACAGTATGGACAGCATCGTAAATTAGAGTCATGGACAATTTGACCAAAGAAAAAGCAGGGTCAAAAGATCTTTTGACTGAGTGTACCAATTTAGACATCCAACAACATTGATGACCTTGCTTAGGACATCCAACGGTGTCATTGTCTCAAGTCTCTGTTAGGATATAGAAATAGGGATAATTAGGAGTTTGTTAGTAATTGTGTTCCTAGGTTGTTAATAGTTGTATAGGAGTAACTATTTGGGTGTTTCTGTTATTAGTTAGTTACCTTGGACCTAATCCCTATCCTAATGTATTGGAAGTCTTTAAATAGAGGCTTCCACCCCTTTAGAAAGGATCTTTTATCAAATTTAGAAATTGAGTGGTGTAAACCATTGTAGGAGCATATCCGCTCTTGTGTATCATTTTCTTTGGAGAGATTCTCTCCTATTATTTCTTATCCTTTTTTTTCTAAATATTAGTGTCCTTCCTCTAAATCCTTGGAATCAAATTCTTGTGTTCCTAAGAGTCTCCTCTATTGGTGAAAATACACAGACAAAGGTGAGAAAAGAATCATAGTGATAGATTAGATGGAAGCATGGAATTACAGTATAGTATAAATAAATATAGAGGAGTGCTAGCAACACACTCTTTAACACACATTTTCTAACACACTCTATTTGATTGGTTAAAATTTACATAGGTCCCACCAAAACATGTGGGTTCCATATAAATTTGGTGGGACCCATGTGTATTTTAATAATCAAATAAAGTGTGTTAAATAGTGTGTTGCTAGCATTATTCATAAATATATCTTAAAGTGCAATATATAGTTTCTGTATTGCATGTATATTGCGGCCTGTGAAAGACTTAGTTCACATGTTATTGAATTAGGGATTTTGTATCACAGCCTGTCACACTATTCTAGATGCAACAGCAACTATACATATCCTTGTAATAGAATAACTGTACATAATACAGTCTAACAAATTAAGTTTCTCTCACTATGCTCAGTTTCTCATACTTATGACTCATAAGAGAAGAGAAGACAAAGATGAATGACATGATGATGGGGTTGTTGAATGACAATAGCATCAGAAGCTTCGACATAATGTTACAAGAATTAGAAAATGTACACATGTAATAAAATCTTAATTAGAGAACCTTACAGCAAATACACAAGGAACAGAATAAAAGTTTTGTTCTTTTAGAGAGAGAGAGAGTGGGTATCTTTCATTTCATACCACTAGAGAGAGAGAGAGAGAGAGGGGGGGTATCATTCATACCATTGAGATCTATACTATTGGTGTAAGCTCCATGACCACCCTTTGCACAATCAGCTGATGGCAGTGCATCAAGAAACCAGGGAAGCTTCTCTTTGAACTGTGCTGTAGATGGACGATCATTAACTAAATCCGAGTGGCGGAAACACTGGGAATCAACCAAAAGTGTTAGTCGTTTTACAATGGCACCCTTCTGATTTACAGTTAAAAGTTTTGTGAGAAGTAACATACTATATAATGAACAAAAAAATTATAGGGAAAAGTATATTACTGTTGTACAGTCTTTGCACACTCCACCCAGCTCACATGGTCCTTCATCTGGTAAACAGCAAGGTGGCTGAACAAAGACAGATATTTACTACTGTAATCGAGAGATGTGATTGTACAGGGAGCAATATCTTATCAGATTAATACTTCAAACAATTGTCGTAGGCTTGTAGCTAGAAAATAGGCAGGGAAAAGAAAGAAAAAGATGATATGGCATCACATACATATACAATGTGCATGGATGTAGCTCCAAAATATGTAGGAGAGAAGGAAAATAAAAGCAACCTCCACAGAATTTTTTTATCCAAGCATATAAAACGAATAACATTACCTGATCATCAGGTGGACAGTAAGAGTCATTTATGAATTTTCGACAGCAACTAAAAGCTTCAGGTGATATCCATACAAGGAAATCATCAAGCCATGAGGCAGCAGGCTTGGCAATGTAGCTTGATTTTGGTACCAATGATGCTCTAGATATCTGCAGTGTCATGGAGTAAGATATGCAGAATCCATTCATATACGCCAAGATAATAAATAAATAAATAAATAAAAACATTACGAGTGTACTTGCATAAAAGTCAGCCATTCAACAATATCTTCAAAGTTTCACACAGGAAAATATGAGGTGTAGCTGTGTGCAACTCTACATTATATTATAATTTGTACTTAAAATGGGACTAAAACGAGAATGAAATTTCATTAACCAAGTCAAAGTTCATACAAACCGCTTATTATAAGTGGAACACACAAGATGAGCAGTTAATGGAATTGACGAGTGGTTGGCAAAATTATTAATTGTGGTTAAAGGAAAATCAAATCAGGTTAGTCAAAATCAAATGTGGTGTCAATATCACAGAATATTTAGATGGAACTATAGAAATGGCTGAATAGCTGCTACTAAGCTATGCTCAACATATCATATTTGATGAATTGCCTTAAAAGTATATGAAAATTAAAGAAGAGGTTTTAGTAACAAACACTTCGGGAAAAAAAAATTCAATCATTGATTACCTCATTTAAAAGAGAATTTGAATCACAACGGCTAATGGAGCATAGCTGGTTTGTATGTTTCGATTCCAAACTGCAGAGAGAATAACACGAAAACAGCTAAACAATCAGACTTTTATTCTTACTCTGTTTTTTTCTACAATTTTTTATCAAATGTCTTACTTAATCATTCAAAGAGGTAAATTACATCTTCAATTCATCAAGATTACAACTAAATTACATGTTCAATTCATCAAGATTACATCTAAATTACATCATAATGACTGTTATAATATCTAATCCATCAAAATTGACATATTTTTAGTTTTTATCTAATATTATGATCTCGTTGTCAATGAGGGTCTAATTATGGTACTGAGTAGTGAAAAGGTGGGTAACTACAATTGCTCTATGTTTCAGCTGTCCTTGAAGGAGGAAGCACGAATCCATAAACCATGGAAAAGAGGTGTGATAGTGAAACTACTAGGCGTAAGGGGGTGATGATGAGAAGTATCATGGAATTGGGAATTAATTGTAGAGGCAATTAATTGTCCCCATAAATACAAAAACTAAGAAATGAAAGAAACTATTACAGCTCTTAATTCTAGCTGTACAGATCAGAGCAATATATTCAAAGCAGAATCATATCAGAACCGCAAGATTCTGATTGATTCCCACAATCATTGACAAGAAAATTGAAAAGGAAATATGTTTTCTAATAAATTGCATGCTTAAGACAAATAATTTTGTGCTAAAAAGACTATGCCATTAATGTATGAAGAGAAAAGAACACCTAAACATTAAAATTAATCAACCTGTAATTGTAATCTTTCACAACAAAATACAATGGTGGTCCCACTCTGAGGTACTCGGAAATGTTACTGAAATACCCCTGGAAACAGAATAAATAACCACTATAAGAGGCTGGATGATAAAGAATGGAGCTGAAAGAAATAGCAAAAAAGACGAGAAATGAATTAGAAACTTAGACCTGAAGGTAGGAATCCCGCGGAAGAGCAATCTGTTGCTCGAGACCAGGTTCAATCCTCGTGCATAATGCCTAAAAATATAAAAGCATAGAAATGACATTTTCCAAAAATATCTTACTAAAATTTAATATTTTATCATTTACTAAGTAACTTACAATGCTTGCTAAGGTAAATGCACCAAATATGGCGATGACCAAGACTTTAACTCCCCATAGTCCAAGAAATGGTGCATGAACCTCCTATATTTACACAATGACAACAGAGTTAATTTTGATGCTAAAAGCCAGGCAATATAGTATAAGGTCTATGCTGTGAAGTTAGCACTTTTTTGCCAATGATCACCAACTAGAATCAGAAAACAACAAAACTGAATCCATAAAACCATGAGTGGCACAATAATATCTTTTTTTTTTGTTAATATGTACTCATCAGATGAACTAAATATAATTGTACCTTCATATATCGTGTCAGCAATCCATCTGTTTCCTGCCTAATTCCTGCACTTCGATGATGATATGATTAGAACCATATGCGCACAAGGAGAGAAAAAAGTTCAAAATACTCAACTCAACAGAAGCTGAAAATAATTCAGGAGTACTGCACTTAATTAAAAATTATTCAACATCCTCCTAAAACAAAAATCTTAATCTATTAGGTAGAGGGCCAAGTGAATCAAATCCCTAACATGTTTGATGCTTCATCACAGGCCAGTTGTTTGGAGTTGAAGCATGACATAGCACATAACTACCATATGTTTTGGTAAAATTAAGACTCACTATGACAAAAAGGGCAGCAGTTATCAAATTTGTAACCACTTGGTCATGGCGTCTTTGATACTGTTGAATATTCTCTATTTACTATCGTTAATATAGTTTCCTAATTTATCTAGCTTTCCTTTCTTGAGAGATTGTATATAATAAACATGCACAATCTTATTGTGAAATACAAGTTGATTACTCTAAACTATTCAACTTGATACCAGAGCAAGGTTCTGATATCTAGCTCCGTGAATTTACGGTCGGCCGCCGTCAAGGCTAACCTTGGTGTTTTCAGGTCAAATTGCATTTGGGATTGCCGTGATAAATATTATGAGATACTTTTTGTATATTCTAACAAAAGCAAAAGGTCCAATGTCATGGATGCATAAAAAGAATGAGGGCATAAATGATCAATTCTTCAAAATTTGGTCAGAGATTCCAATACCGTGTAAAAACAACTACCTAAAAACACAACCTGTGAGATGCATTTTCAAGAATGGCTGTTATCTCCAATAGAAAACCAAAGTATCCATAAGTCAATAGCTTGTATGTACCTTCAGTCTGCTCCATAGAGTATCGGTTCAACTTAATGCATGGAAAGCAGTCAACCCTGTTATCCTTGGCTCTCACAAAGTCTAAAGTAACCAGAGCCACAAAAGCAGTGATTTGTAGAAGGAAGTCCAGCAGAACCGCCAAAGCTACAGAAAATATATTGTCAGAAGTTAAGAAACGGGAAGAAAAAATAAACTTAAAATCACTTTTCAAAGGAGTTGGATTTTCCCCTTCCTTTCTATGTGCATAAACAAAAATTTTAAATGCACTATACAAAAATATCAATTTGGTTTTTTTCATCCAAAAGGGCAGGAAGAGAAAAGAAAATTCTTTAACCTGCAATCATGGAGAAAACACGGCATGCTGGCATAGAAACAAATGATCCTACTGCAAATGCTAGAATCTCCGATAAGCTGGCAAGTGTAATGGATGGTCCAACTTCCCCCATTGCATTGCTTATTTGTTCTTCTATTGGTAAATCTGAGGGTTGCCGTTTCACAGCATCTATGATTATACACATGTTATCTACACCAACCTAAACAAAGAATGAAAAACCGAGAAAAGTAGTGAAACCTCACAATACTTAACAAAAGTGAAGAGACATGACTAAAATATTATGAAAAGAGAGAGAAAGGAATTAATAAAATTGGAATTATAATCACATTAGTGTTCAACTTTCCAAGTTGCTTAGATTCTTTGTACAGCAAGTAGAATAGGTTCAACACACCATAGGAAATAGTGGTAGCTTAATTACATTATGCCGGGTGTTTAAACTCTATCAGTACTGAATATTCAAGAATGTAATGACTCAAGCGGCTGTGGAGGCTGACTATGCATTACTTCAGTTTAGGTGCACAGCCCAACAATGGATAGTGGAAACAGATTGGACAGCACACTAGTTCGAAATTTCAACATTGAGGGCTAGCAACTCACTCTAACACTCTCTTCCAATATTTACTATCGTATTGGGTGAAATCCATGTAGGTCTCATCACTTTATGTGGACCCGTTCCCAACATGGTCGTACCTACATGAATTTCACCCCATAAAAGAGTGTTAAAGTGAGTGTTGCTAGCACTCCTCTTCGAACACGTTCAGTCCATTTGACATGGATACTATGACATGAACAGTATCTTTCACAGCAGTAATAAAATATAAATGAGAATGGTAAGAACAGAAAGACTTACAGCTAAAACCAGAAAAGGTATGACTTCCATTATGATTAGTGTAGATTTTACCCCAACAGCACTGAAAAATCCAACTGATCCAAGGACTGAAAGCAAAACAAGCAAAACTCCCGAAAGACCAAGCAATACCTAAATGTCATAACATCAAGTCAAAAATGAGATGGTGCAAAATTATCATAGTAATAGCAATCTTAGCTGAACAACCATGTTATGCCACTCTATGTGAACTGCATGAGAAAATAATTGAACAGAAATGATGCAGTTGTTGATATGCATGTAAACCAACATAAATTCAAAATAGAATGCTTTTTTTCCTTAAAATAAAAAATTGGAAAACATTCAACAACTTAAACCTGGTCTGATATTAACCTTTATCTCCCCATCTAACACCTCTTGGGACACATGAAATTGAAACCTCTCTAAAACCAAAATTCTTATGGCAGTCAAGTTATAGTGAATTGCTACCAAATTTTCAATTAAAAATTGAACTTCCCTGACCAAATAATGAAGCCCTCTTGAAGAATCATGCAAATGGACCCTCTCATGACATAGGTGTTGAAGTTATAGGTTTTACATAAAGAGAGGAGAGAAAGAATAAAGACTAAATATAACTATGATTGATAATTTGATGATATAAACAAGTCAAGCCCTAACACCAGAGTTTGTTACAAATTACCCTTTGAAAGAGAAAAATAAGTAACTAGTAAATACTACTAAGGAAAAGCTGGTGCCAAAACCACAACTAACTTTCACAGCCAGCAAACAAACCAAACCACAACGATACTAGGTCAGTGCTAGCTACAGATCTACCAGCAGTAGTCAGAAGACAGCTCTCACTAACTACAAGACTGAGCTAAGTAAGTACACATGACATTTTCATCAAGAAGTACAATTTAGCACATATTAGCACTTATACAAGGCATGTGTGTATTGAGTACACTAAAACAATTCAGTATACCAGTGTACAATAAATGAGAAAAAGACAACGGGAATCGGGAAACCTAAACATAAATATCATACCTTGGTTGAGAGGTAGAAAGAAGATAAATGAGGTGGTGTATCTCCCAATGTCACTGATATATAGGCAAACATTACAACATAGCTCACCTAAAAAGACATAGGAAATGAATTTAATTTATATTCAAGTATAACAAATCTTTAATTCATAAAGCCATAATCAAACTATCCAGTTCATGAGTTTATATATAACACAAATCAGTTTTTCATGTTCAGTTGGAAGAAATGAAAAGTTCTTACGAGTATTGTTATGACATCAGCAGTGCTTTCTCTCTTTAATTCTTCCTCAATTGAACTTTCAGCAGAGAATGACAAAGTTAGATTGCTAGATTGCACCATTGGCAGCAATTCCTCCTGCCAACGTAAAATTGGTTCAAAATGTGATGCAGGTATCGAATGAATATACAAGACAGATTACTACTATACGGTACAAGAGTAGAGGTAGAAAAACTGGAATATCATGCAACATGCAAAAGCTAATTTCCTCAGGAAACGTGCATATTACATAGCCTCTTGTTCTTGTACTTCGACAATATAAACAGAAACTTGGTGCTATAAGGCTCCATGACAGGGTCCAAGGAAAAGTTTGGATCCAATGTATTGCAGGCGGCCTTACCTTGCATTTGCAAGAGGCTGATTGCATGACTTGAACTGATGACCTGCTATTGTACTTTGACAATAAAATCAATTGAATCTATGACTACATATGAGTAGGTATTTGAAATACCATAATTCTCATACAAATTTTAAAACTATCAGCAAGTACGGCATATATATAATATATTTTGCATCAATACAACAGTGTTTTGTATATGACACAACATATATTTTGCTTAGTGTATATGTTTTGTTCAAATTCATGTATGACATTAATTCAAATCCTAAAGTGGAGTGTTTTTATTTAAATTGGGCCAAGCCCATTATAAGGAAACCCAAATATGTTTAGCATGTTGCCTTAATGCCTACAAACAAATTATGCAGCCACTGCCCTGAGATTCTTCAACGTGTCATCTTCACTACAACTTCATTTCTTTTACGTCTTGTAGTCAGCATGAGTTGTCATCCTTTCTTCTCTGTTCTGAGCATGGCTTCTCTCCTCTTCTTTGGCTTCTTATACTTGACTCTCATCTTCAAGCATTTTTTTCTGCAATTTTCACTGCGCTTATGACTCCAGCCGGAGTCCAGACCAGGTCGACATGTTATGTTGGTTAAATTTCGTTTGTGACTGGTTTGATGATGTATGCACCAGTTTGAAGGCATTTTCGATCTGACAACATGACTGGATCGGCTATAGGTGTGATTTCTGGCCGAACCAGTCCAAGTAGCTGGTCCAGTTTTAATAACACTGGTCTGTACTTACAAAAATGTCATTATGCTTGGGTAACACTAGCATATAGACTTTAGGTTTTTTCATTCCTAGACTAGAGTCACCTGACAATTAAATTGAACATTTAACATTTAAGGCTGACATTCTTATGAGGGTTATGCACACTTGAAATTGATGAATATCTTATCAATGATACAACACAAATACATATACAAGTTGTACATAGTCAGTACTTTATCCGGGGGGGATTGAGACATCGTAACTGGGTATCTACTTTATTTAAGGAAACTAAATCATACCATGAAATTAAAGGAAATAAAGAAAGAATAAAAGAAAATCACAAGAAAAAAAACATAAGATGACACTTAAGGCCCCATTTGGGGTGGTTTTGGTTTTGTGTTCTAAAAGTTTCAAAAATTAAAAACAGTTTCAGTTTTGAGTTTTCAATTTCAGTTTTCGATTTTTCAGTTCTAAATTTCAATTCTTAGTTGAGTTTCAGTTTTTATTTTATTTGAATTGAATCACACTCTTTACTCTATTTCATTATAAATTCACTAAATATACAAAAATATTGACAGTAAAAATAATTAAAAATTAAAAGTAATATTAAATATTTATTATTTTAAAATAATTCAAATATTATAAAATTATAGTTTATTTAATTATAATAACTTTAGTAATAGTGGTTGAAAGTAGTAGTAATAAAAGATGACTATTGTAGTAGTGATTAAGCAGTTGCAGCGGTCAAAAGAGATCGTTGATAGTTGGAGATGGTGATCGGAGCGTGACCAACAATGATTGAAGTGGTGGTGTCAGTGGCGGGAAATGGTGGTCGGTGGTGGTGACAGTGGTTGGAGATGGATAGTCAGTGGTGATGGCGGTGATCAAAGATGATGGTGGCGGTTCAAGGGTGGGGTGGACAGCGGTGCTGGTAATGACCGGAGGTGGTGGTTGGAGGTGGATGAGCGGTGATGATGGAGGTGGTCGGAGATGGTGGTGGCATGTGTTAGATGTGGGTGGATGGTGGTGGCGGTTGGTGGTGTTGGCGAAGGTGGTAGTAGTGGTGGTCATAGAGGTGGGTGGCCGGTAATGGTGGTCGAAGGTAGTAGTCGGTGGTGGTGGTATGTGGTTGTTGGAGTGGTGTTTATGTCTACTCATGGTGCCATGTTAATTTTAAAACAGAAATAAGAATTATAAAACCTACTTTTTTGGTTTTGAGTTTTAAGGAAAAACTATTTTGACATTAAGTAAAAAAATAACTCAGACTCATTTTACCTGAATATGTTTTGGTTTTGAGTTTCAAAACAAAAAACAGAAACTCACAACCACCCTGAACGGACCCTAAGATGATAACCTATTTTCTTACAGAAACCAAGAACGCAATGATATCATGGATTTATAAAGAGATGTTAGCAATTAACAATAAAAAGCAAAGCAATTAAACAAAATGTCAATTTTGTGATAATTTAGGGGTCAAACCTTAGCTAACTGGATGAAAGCTTCTTCCCAAGCAATTGCCTTCCCATTCTCATCTCCAACTTTTGTGATTGCATTATTGACAGGGTACGTGATAATAAATGCAGAAGCCTAGAATACAGTAATCAGCATATAAGTTAGGCATATACAGACAGCTAAGCCAAAACGCAAGATCTTACCTCAGAATAGTTGTTCCCGGAAAAACCTCCTAAGGCAGTAGTTGGTTCGAGGGGAGCCTTAAATGCACTAAAGCATGTTTCTGTAGAAGTGTAATGCTGCAAATGATAAATTCAAATAATCAGAGTCAACATATACCAGATAGCCATATAAGGACACTGTTAGGACCCAAAAAGAAATTGAAACATTATGGAATTTAGGGGTGAAACTCCTCACAAGCAGGGGAAAATATCCTGTAATGGTTTGAAATGAAACTGCTAAAACGGAAATGACAATGTAAATGGAGCTCAGCTCCTTATAGATGGAAATGAAACTTCACAAACAAAAGAAAGATAAACCCAATTTTGAGAGAGTTAACCTCTCTTCCAAGCCAACACACCCAAATACCGAAATGCTAATTCTCTTATGCCTTTTAAGGTGACCCATGCCACGCTATATATTGTTCATTCTGTTATTCCTTTTTCTCTCTTCTTCAATTCAACCAATCCCAGTTGTAACTTCCTCTTAATTAATAATGGGACTATCAATATGATAGAATAGAACTGATATGAAACGCAACTGCAGAAAATATATATTCCGTACACTTGTTCCGATTATATCTCATCAAATGTGGGAGTCTCAACACACACCTCTCACACCCAAAACTAGGCATTTGGGATGCGATCAGAGTGGCCCGATTATGGACGTTTCAGTGGATCTTGGATAGGCTTTAATATCATGTTGGAAATTCAGACTCGAATAAATCTATGATCCCCCCCTCAACCAGATGATCCCTATAGAAGAGGAGTATTAGAACAATTTCAATTTGCTAGTTACTTTGTTCTCTATTTCTATTTGAGCCCATTGAAGGCAGGTGAGCTCTTTATTATAAGTTTGATAGTTTCTATTTTGTCCAAAAATTTTGACCATGCACTCCCCAACTTATATACATTTTCATTCTCTTCATTCTAACCAATACGGGACTTCTTCATTTTCCAACACTTCCTCTCAAGTCAAATTGGGTATTTTTCTGTTGCAGGTCCAGTTATGACCTGCCTTTTTTAAATCTTTAGCCTCAAAAGTCATAGATCTCATTTTTTCTTTGCATAGGCTTGTGCTCTTCGAGGGCTTTAAATAAACAGGGGAACGAAAAAAATAAGAATTTTGAATATTATTGATAAAAACTTGATACAAAGGACTAAACATTAACCCCTATCTTTAAGGACACAAGATTCCTAATCCTAAATTAATAGAAAACTCATGAAAGAAATCGTAATAATAATAGCTATGCAATATGGAAAGTTGAAGATACTCTGAGATCAAGATTTGATCCTAGGAGACAAGCTCTAAGATAATATAAAGATATTCTAAGATAATTTCTTATATTCTAACACTCGCCCTCAAGTTAAAGCTCACTAAGCTTTAAGCTTGTTACAAGAAAATAATGCATTACCACAAATAAAAAAATAAAAAGAAAACCAAACAAATATTTAGCTTCACCAAAAACAATGGTTGAGAAGACAACTCAGGGATGATGGAGAAGCCATAGAGAATTACTATAAAGATAGTCTAGTTAGATAGCTAGAATGATCATCAACTTGAGAGAAGTTTCATGGAAAGCAATCAAACAAAGCAAGGTTCATCCTTCTCAAAACCCCATTTGGAAGCTTCAAAACAATAATATAACCAAATATATTTAAACTGGAAACTAAATCTGAGCACTGCTTTTGGGACAGAGACGAGGCCAGAGCATTTTGGACGAAAACAAGGTCAGACCAATGCATCTGGAAAGAAGATGGGGCCAATACATTTGGAAAAAAGGATGAGGACAGAGCATCTGAGACAGAAAGTCGGGCTAGTTTGAGTAATAAGTCATAACCAACAAAAGTCACCATTAAAATAACCATTGACAAGAAATATGATTCATTTGTGCAAAAAATCACCACTGAAATGATCATCAGTGGGAATAGAAGCCACTAATATGATCCACTTATGAGAAAAGAATTACATGACAAACACCAAAGAAGAAGCCAACCTCACAACGCAGAAGAAACATAAAACTGGCATAATTGTGCAGTGCCCAGAAAATGTGCAAAACACAATGCAACAATAAAAGGACTAGAGCACGCATGAAAACTATGACCCAAGAGCTTATGGGAGGTCCAACGGAAGCGAGAGGCCCTTGAATGCGAGCAGCAAGGACCAAAACACCAAAAACAATGACGAACTAGTACCTGAAACGATGCGAGCAACAGCGCGAAGCAGTTGTAGGTGATCGGTAGAGTTGAGTTAGACCCAACTCAAATTCTAATATTTTTCTCTCTCCTTCAACCAATTCCAGTTGGACTAACC
>JBBPBQ010000004.1:50931202-51084722 GCA_037974755.1 Cicer yamashitae
TTGATTTGAAGCTATTTTTTTTTTTTTGGATTTGTACATTGTTTTCATTTCTTTTTATCTAAATAAAATATTTTTACGTAAATTTGATTTTTCTTTTGTGTTTTTCGTTATTTATTCATCTTGATGTGTTATTGTTTGATTTTTTGTCTTATTACAATGTATATTTGGTTCAAATTGACATATCAATTTCGACTCATTACAAATTTCATCAATGACTGGTCATACAAATTTGAAAGTATAGATATTTGGTCACTTTAATTTTGTAACATTTATATATATTTTACCGTTTTATGTTATTAACTCGAGTATCGAGAGTTTGTTCACATATTTAATTTTTAAAAAATTTAGTGACATTAAATTTATGTTGTTTTCGATATATTTTATCAATTTATATGAATGGATATATTTTTTTTTAGACAATAGTGATGAAATCTAACAAATAAACTATCGTGCAATAAAATAATTTATTATAAAAAACGAAAATAAAATCATATCAAATTAATATGAAGAAATTAAGATTAAGTTAATTTGATCATATACAT
Organism: Cicer yamashitae; assembly: GCA_037974755.1. Classification (NCBI taxonomy): domain Eukaryota; kingdom Viridiplantae; phylum Streptophyta; class Magnoliopsida; order Fabales; family Fabaceae; genus Cicer; species Cicer yamashitae. Next base: position 50,931,745 of record JBBPBQ010000004.1, read on the forward strand.
TGTTATAAGTTATATTTTCTACTTAAAAAAATATATTCATGGATCGATTCAAATCGGTACAGTATTTGGAAAATAACACAAATTCAATATTAAAACTAGAATGAATTAGCTATTCATTCATTAAGATAGAAGGATAAACACTAGAAGTGGTGGATCCTGTTGATGATATTCACGTAATGAAGCTCCCCAAGCAACCTGGATTGCCCCAAAATTTGCCACTTAGAAAGCTACATCTTTGCATGCTAGTGGATGTTGAATTTGGATTGAAGTCCTATTAAGGTTAGCCTTGAGATTTTTTGCGTCGTGATGAAATTAAACATTCATAGATACACTTGGAAATATGACACGTTATTAAGATTTCGTCGATTCATAAAGCTAAATATATAATATAACACGTTTCGAAACACTTGAATTTTCACTAAATAAAATATAGGTTGTCATGATGAGACCAAATAAATTATCATTAAATGTAACTTGAAATCAAACAAACAACAGATTCATTATTTGCTCCTCAATAGCAACTTAATGATATTGTTGATGTTTAGAGTAAAGAATACGATGCTTTGATTAGCCTCAGAAGCAACAAGTTAATTTGAGCCATCTGAAATAGCTGAAGTTGAAGCTCCTGCACTAGCCTTGGGTGTGAAAATGCTATCGAAGAGAATGCTTTTATCAATGTTGCTTATATGATATGAGAATGTAAAAAGCATCCAAAACTAGTCTACTATACTGCAGGCGGCACACACCAACCAGATACTTGTCACAATCCTTATATCAGTTCGATTGAGATCCAAAATGAGTATTTGGGATTATAATATAGTAATAGGTACACGAAACAATACAACATGCTGATCAACTAACTAGAGACATGCATACCAAATCCACAACTCACAAAAGCAACATAATGCACAAATTTCTTTGCTGGCTAGCTACTTGAGTTCAAGGAAAATACAAAATGAACAACCAACCAATAGCCTCTCATACCCATTAATTGGGGTCAACCTTCACGGTTTTGTTAGTAGAAGCTTGAATACCCTGCAAGTCCTCCAAAACTTCCTTCATGGATGGGCGCATTTTGGGCTCAGGTGCTAGACATTTTGAAGCAAGCTTAGCTACAGGAAGTGCAGCTTTGATCGGATATTCATCTCCCAATTGAGGATCCATAATCTTCTTCAGTTTTCTTCTATCCTGTAGGTGTGGTTTGATCCAGTCCGTTAGATTGTGAAACCCGGTTGGACGGTTGGCATCCACTGCTCGTAGGCCTGTCAGGATCTCAACCAAAACAACTCCAAACCCATACACGTCACTCTTTACATATAGATGCCCTGCATAGTGCATATAGATTTCAATTTCAATTTGAAAGAGTAGTAGTAGTAGTAGTAGTTAACAATGAATTTCATTTTGCACTACATAAAAATAAATCGAAACAAGAGGCAATGAATGAATGACCTGTTTGCATGTATTCAGGAGCTGCATAACCAAGTGTGCCCATAACCGTTGTTGACAAATGGGATTGACTAGCTGAAGGACCCAGCTTTGCTAGCCCAAAATCTGATATCTTTGCATTATAGGACTGTAACAGCAAACAGAATTTAATAAAAATAATAAAAAATTGAAGGCAATGAATGAATGTTAAAAAGCATGAAGCAAAGCAAAGCATGAGTGAGTGAGTGACTGACCCCGTCAAGCAATATATTGGAGGCCTTAAAGTCTCTGTAAATAATTTCTCTATCGGATGTATGCAAGAAAGAAAGGCCAGCAGCAGCCCCAATTGCTATCTTAAGCCTGAGGTCCCAAGGAAGTGGTTTAACAGGAGCACCCCTTCCAAAGAGATGATTTTCCAAACTGCCCTTCTGCATGTATTCATAGACCAGAAGAAGCTCTGTTCCCTCGTAACAGTATCCCAACAGCTTAACGAGGTTAGGATGAGAAAGCCGTCCTAGAAAATGTATTTCAGACTGCAAAACACACAAAACCTAACTTAGTAATATTCAATAGGATTCATCCATCCAATAAAATTGAATTGAATTTACCTGCCATTCCTGGAGTCCTTGGCAGCCTTCGGAGTTCAACTTTTTGACGGCAACGGTAGTTGAATCAAGCCATCCTCTGAAGACTTTTCCAAAACCTCCCTCACCAAGCAGTGTATCAGCTCTGAAATTCTTCGTAGCAGACTTCAATTCCGCAAAAGTGAAGACCCTCAAATTAGAAGTAGGTAAGATCTGGCCGTATCCAATCGACGACCCCACCGAGAAGCTACTTATGGAGGAATTGATACTGTTCCCACCACTACTTGTAGAAGAACTACTAGTAGTAATAGTGGTGGTGGTGGTGGTGGTATTACTACTGTAGCTGCCACTAGTTGTATCGGAATGAGATGTCCCAGGTGTAACTATACATATACATACATACAAATGAATTAACCTTTCAGACCAAAAACCAAATAAATAACTAACAAGTTGCTTTTCTTACCGGTTGCGGTTGGGGTTGGGGTTGGGTCGTTAGGTTGATCGGAACTCAAGCAAATCCCCATTCAAATCTACCACTTTAATTTCCCCACAAACTCGGCGGTTTATTACACAATTTCACTCCTCCAATCAATCAAACCATATTTTTCTTCTTCTTCTGCTTCTTGAACACATGCACGCTTTTTTGCTATTGGTATTATTAATTTTTATTACTACTTTTGCTTTTGTTTGTTGTCGTCTTCAATAATTGAAGTAAGGTCTTTCTTTGAGAGAGGAGATCTATTGTAATGGTATGCGTGTACAGTGTATTAATTAATTGTTGAATAATAATAGTAAGTCACATGTGGACTCGGTCAAATATGAGAAATTGCTACCCTGCCACTACCACTAAAGTCAACTTTCATTGGTCATCAGTCAAGTTACACGTTACTACAATCAACAAACTCTATTTTCTTCTGTTCATATTCAAACTAATCAGCACGGGACAGGAACATCTCCCCCAATTTAACCACAATAACACATAAATTCTTATTCAATATTAATTCTGCGCCCATCAAAAATATTCGCAAATTATTTAAGATTATTTTATAATTAATTGATTATTAGGGAAACTCAAATCTTATTTCTTATAACTGAAATCAAGCCACGAATATCTGCACACAATTATGGGGCCGTTGTACAAATGTGTCAGCTCGAATTTAATTATAAAAAGAAAGTGTATATTAACTCATTTTTTACAAATTTCTACGTTATTATAAAAACAAAATGTATGTATTAATACTATGAATTTTTTTTTGACTAATAATATTTTTTTAATTTATCTACATGAAATTATTATAATGTTTATTTAAAATTATTTAAATTAAGAATTCTAATATATTTATCTATTCAATCTTAATCCTAGTAATTAAATAAATTATTTTTATACTTAAAATTTTAATTAAAATCATAATAAAAATGTCATTTTAAAATAAACTTAAGAAATAAAACTTAAAAGTTTAGTTGTGTTAAATATAAAATATAATTAAATTCATAAATAATATATTATTTAACTATTAATGATTTAATTTAATAATATTAAAATATTTTAATTTTTAAATATACGAAAGTAGTTTCCATCGTTATTTTTCTTAGGATTCATTTTTCTTTTCTTTGTGAAAACGTGTGAAGCGTGTGGTGCGTATGAAACCGTTTTGCTACGAGCTGTTGGAAAAGCAGGTAGATTCACTTATTAAATTCAATAAATTCACAGTTCTAAATCCTAACTCTAAGTGGTAAATAGATTCCAATTTTAAATTTACTTTCCAACTCAAAACTTTGCAGTAGTATAAATTAATAAGTTAATTATAGTAATATTTATTTATTTTTTTAATTAATAAATTCACTTCCGTTTTATGATTATTTTCTATAATATCTTTTTTTTTCTTCTAAATTCTTAATTTTTAAATTTAAAATAAAATATAAATCAATTGTACTCAAGTTGAATTCAACATTCTTTTACCTGTCATTAGACTTCAACAACTTTGTACTTAATTAAATAAAAAAGAGTGGAGTGATCATGTATGACTTAGTAATTTTTACATATTCATTAAATATGAACCAATTATGTTGTCATGTATATAAATAGTAACTTTTTTAAAACTCTTTTACAATAACACAGTACATGTCTTTTTCTAATAAAAAATTAAAATATATGATAGTAGTTCAAATCTCAAATAATTTTTTCAATACAATTAATTTTAGCATCTTTTATTTCGGCTTATATTTTTCATTAATCAGAGATAATTATATTTGAGACGTATTAAATATTAAATGTGAAATTTAAACTCAAATTTATCACGTGTGAGTCTAACTCCAATTGATATCTTATCATTTATCTTTAATTTAAATTTAATCATTGTTAATTGTTAACGAGTATGACGAGAATGTTCATTAGACCTATTTCAAGTAATAATGTCAATGTTGTTTAATTTAATATTGTTAAAACTAGACTGGGCAATTCAAACGAGAATCGATATCTAGTTCGGTTTGGTTTACCTTTTGAACAAAAATATTTGAAAAATGAACCCATGAACAACGAGGCATATAACGTAGTTGGTACTCAACATAAAAAATAAGAGGAATAATAAATAGAGTGAAGGCAACAGAGGACAATGAAGGTGAGAGAGAACAATGAAGGCAAGAGAGAATATTGAATGTGATAGATAACGACGAAGGTGAGCGACGGGAGACAGAGAGGTTAAGGTCTTGTTCGCAATAGAAAAGAGAAGTATACCACAAAACTAAAAACTTCATGTGTATTTAACACTACATAACAACTTGTTAATTGGTTATTTATAAGAAACCATTTTACAATGCTTATCTAACTAACTGGCGTAAAAAAAATTCGTATTTTCAACTTTATTTTTAGAAATATCATCGCATTTACGTTTTAAATCAATTGTTTAAATAACCAACTGAAATTGGGTGGATGAATTGGAATTTGGAGATAAAAAGAAAAAATTAAAAATCAACCAAACCACATCGATCTCTATGTGTCCTTAATTTGTAATAGCTTTTTGAACCATTTAAATTTAAATAAAGATAGTCAACTGTCAATATTTTTTTTTGTAATTCACACAAACTTTTAGATTCCAATTTTACTCTCTAACATAGTTCACTACTTAACCATGCATTAGATGACAAATTTCAAAATAAAAAAAGGAAGTCTAAAGAACGAATATATTATCAAAATGACTTTACTTGAATTGATGCATCTTTAATCACAATGTATAATATATTTGGATTGATAATCTTTAAAATCTTAATATTTTAGTTTGAAACTTCTACACTAACTCAGTTAAAAAAGAACATATTCATCAGAATATTGTTATTTCTTTGACTACTTATTTTAACTTTTATGCACTCATATATTTAAAATATTACTAAATTTGATGATGAATTTCAATTAAAATTAAATGAATTGAAATGATAAATTTCATTTAGAATTAACATAATAATTTGTCTAATAACTATTAAACTACTAAAAATATTTGATTTTAATCATAATAATTATTTAAAAAGTTATACAAATAATTTCTATTCGATTTTGTAAATGAGAGTTAAAGTTTTTAAAAATAAAAATCCGTGAGAATGAATTATTAGGACAGAAGGAAGGGAAAATAGGAGGAGGCAGTGGTATTTTTGAAATATGGTGATGAAAGAGGTCTGTTAAGCGAAAAATGAGAAATGAGGGTTGGGATTATTTTGGTTGTTGATTGGATTCTACGAGACGGTGGCAATCGAAGTGGAAATTATCGATTCAATTAATCAATCAATAATTGTATTCAGTCGAAAATTGGAATCTGAATTGTGTCGTTGGTTTGATGGTCTGATCTGCTCTTGCTGCATCTGCATCTGCGTCTAAATCAGCGGTTATGGCAGCATCTAATGTGGATCTCTTCGATGCTTATTTTCGTCGTGCCGATTTGGATCGAGACGGCCGTATCAGCGGTGCCGAAGCCGTCTCTTTCTTCCAAGGCTCCGGTTTGCCCAAAAACGTCCTTGCGCAGGTTTGTCCTTCTTTCTTTCCTTATGATTTATTTATTGATCATATTTTAACTTCGATTTCATTCATTCATTCATTCATTAGCACTACTAGTGTAGTTAGTTGTTATTTCTTTCCTCTAAATCGTAAATCGCAAATCCAATCCTCGCTCTGCAGATTTGGGCATTTGCAAACCAAAGCCAGAGTGGTTTCCTTGGTCGTGCGGAGTTCTACAATGCACTTAAACTTGTCACAGTCGCACAGAGTAAGCGGGAACTCACCCCTGAAATGGTCAAAGCTGCATTGTATGGCCCTGCCGCATCTAAGATTCCCGCACCCCAAATCAATTTCAGTGCCACTGCTACACCACCATCACCATCACCATCACCATCACCATCACATCCTGCTTCTCATGAAACGAACTTACCAAGGCCTCTTCAAAATTTGTCTGCCGGTGTTGCCCCTCAAGGAGTGCCTTCTCTTGGTGGAGGACCTCGCCCTGCAGCTGCCAGCAGCTTCCCTAGTTATGGCAATATGGGTGGAGCTCCACAACCAACGTCCTCTTCTCAGCAGCTAGCAGTTAGAGGAACTAGTCCTCCTTCAACTCAGGAGGGGTTTGGTCTTGCAATTACAACTACATCTGGATCAAATGTTGCACCCCCCACACCTACACAATCACAATATCCTTCCGCTGCCACTAAGCCATCCGATCAACTTGTCAAGGATTCTAGATCCATGGATACTTCTGTGAATGGTATTGCTTCTGATTCATTTTTTGGAGGGGATTTGTTCTCACCTACCTCAACTCATCCCAAGCAAGATTCTTCTCCACAAGGATTTTCTTCTGCTAATTCTCTGCTTTCATCTGCCATTGTTCCTGTATCTGGAGGAGGGAACCAGAATTCTATCAGGGCTAGTACCCCTGATTCTTTGCAGAGTTCACTTGCTACCCAGTCTGTTGATTCACATCTTCAGCAGGCCCAGCCCGCTGTGAAACAGAACCAGCATGCCTCCGTTCAGATGCCTAATATGCTCAATTCACCTGGACTTCCAGCAAGACTGCAGGATTCTGCACCAGGTCAGCCTCAATCTCCATGGCCAAGAATGACTCAGACTGATGTTCAGAAATATATGAAAGTATTCATGGAAGTAGACACGGATAGAGATGGGAAAATCACTGGGGAACAGGCGAGGAACTTGTTTCTTAGTTGGAGATTACCAAGAGGTATATTTTCTACTTCCTTTTCATTTGTTTGGACATCAGGGGTAAAATGATTTCAATATTTTTCTACTTCTCTAGTTATCTGGTCGCATATGCAACAGAAAATCAGCATAAATATGATCATTTACACTTATTGCAGAATCTAGGTTTGCATTTGATGATAATTGCTTTCTGTTTTGGTGTGGATGTGTGTATCTTTTCTATGGTTTTAATTTTCATATCCTTCACTTGTGTAGCTTTTCAATGGCTAGCTAATTCCCTGATCATTATTTGCATGCCATGTTTTATATTTTTCAGAGGTTTTAAAGCAGGTCTGGGACTTATCCGATCAAGATAATGATAGCATGCTTTCTCTCAGAGAGTTTTGTATTGCACTGTACCTAATGGAGCGACACAGGGAGGGACATGCTCTTCCGCGTGTACTTCCAAATAACATTGTTCTTGATTTACCTGCTACCGGTCAACCTGCCAATCTCCACAGTCCTGTAACTTGGGGAAATCCGCCAGGTATGTGCTGAAGAACTAGCATGCTTTATTTGTTTACAATCATTCACATGTCTGGAAAATATTATGCTCTATAATTTCTTGTCTCTTCATCCTTTTATCTTGAAAAGGTATTATTCAACAACAGCCAGGAATTACCGGATCTGGTGCTCGACAAGTGAACCCTACTGCTGGTCGGCCACCAAGGCCAGCTGCCGTCCCTCCATCTGATGAAGGACCTCAGAACAAGGAGCAGAAGTCTAAAATTCCGGTCTTGGAGAAGCATCTCATAAATCAACTGAGTTCAGATGAGCAAAATTCAATTAACTCAAAGTTTCAAGAAGCAACAGAAGCTGATAAGAAGGTAACTATTGTATACTTATTTCTTTGCAGCAGTTATGTTGTGTCTTAAATTTTGATACTTTCAATTACTTTTCATTTTTGGGTGCATTAAGATGTTCTAGCACGTAAGAAGAGAAGGGAAATAATTGGCCTTTGTTGGGGATTGAACCTATGACATCATCACTGTACCCAATCTTAAAAGACTTGGGACAGTGACAGTCAAGATATAGCCTATCAGTTTTACTCAACGGATGGCATCTTTGTTTATTTGTTTTCTCACTTACATATCTGCAGGTTTTTGTTTTATTTTGGTTGTAAAGCTTGCACGTTTACCCGTCTTTCATAAATGGTTTGCTTATCTAATATCTATTTATTCTATTGGCCAACTGCCAAATCCGACTTTGCTTGGTTTGCAGTTTCATAATAAGCAACTTTTTTGGTTGGGCCATCTACGGATCATGTATGGTTATCTTTTTCAGGTTGATTAGTTTGAGGATATGGGGGGAATGTCATTATAAGTTGTATTTGGTTTCAATAGGAAGTATGATTATTCTCTTTAGACATCATGCTGATGATGGATGAAACTTACATATGAAAATTATTAGCTGTTACTTGTACCTATAAAGATTGCATGGAAAGTTCATATTCTTGATTGCAATTTGTGCATTGCATATCATTGCATCAGCTCACACATGCCTGATGAAACTCTATTATGGTTCAAAATTCAAATTGAACAAAGGCTATGCCCATCTCTTTTGTTAACTGCAGGTAGAAGAACTTGAGAAAGAAATAGTGGAGTCGAGAGAGAAAATAGAATTCTTCCGTGCAAAAATGCAGGAACTTGTGAGTGTTTTTGGTGCTTTATACCTTTGTGCCTTGTTAAAACTCTATTCTGTTTAATCTGTGTTCTATTTGTCTTTTTGGCAGTTTTTTTTTCTTGATAAATAAACCGGTGATTGATTACTCCTATAGTGTATCTTGATTTGCAGTCGAAGCCAGAAACCATATACATGTACTGATGATATAGCTAGTAATTTTGAAATGTAATTTGGGAGGCAGACTGTTTACAATTGTGATTTATTCTACTTATGAAATAATGGATCTTGCCAAGAACTTTTCCCATGTGATTGGATTTATTGAGCTTTAAGGATGCAAAATATATGTAGGCGGTTATTATTGTTAATGTAAATATCACAGATTCGTTGATCAAACCAACCATTTCTTACTATAGACCTACTAAATACAAATACGTAGATTCCTATCTGCTTATTGGGTTTCTGTTTCTTGAATTAATTTATTTGAAGGAAGTAAAAAATGGGCTCCAGGAAAGGTATTTTACTTGGTTATTATCCATCATTAGATGTCACACCCCTTCTTTCAGCTTTTGGCTGCTTCTCTAGATACCTAGGAACTACTGGCCTGGAAGAAAGATGCCTATAAAATACTTCTGTTCTATTCTGAATCTGAACACAGACTGGACTCTTTTGTGTACTTACATAATAAAATCGCAGATACCCAAAAAGAGAAAAACATATAAAAGCTGCCTTTCATGCGCTGCATATGGTTAACAATGTCATTCTAATATTCCTCTTTTCATATTTTCTCCTTTTTAAACAAATTTCTGGTTCCTTTGCCTGCAAAAGGTTCTGTACAAGAGCAGATGCGACAATCGTCTTAACGAGATCATAGAAAGGATATCTGCTGATAAAAATGAGGTATCATTATTTAGCAATACACGTATCCTTTTTAGACCTTTAACGTTAATTAAGTTTTACCGTTAGCTCAATATATTAATTTCAGGTAGAGGTTCTAGCAAAGAAATATGAAGATAAATATAAGCAAGTTGGAGATTTATCATCCAAGTTGACTGCCGAGGAAGCCACATTCCGTGACATACAGGTTCAATAAAATATGGCCTTTTCTTCAATTCATAGCATATATAGCATGTATGCTAATTGCTAACATACTTGTTATCTCTTTCCATTTTGCATCACTATGTCACATTATTTTATTCTATGTATAGGAGAAAAAAATTGATTTGTATCAAGGGATTGTCAAGTTGGAACAAGATGTAAATACTGATGACACAGTACAGGTATATTTGAATATGACCTGGTCTGCACATCCATCTTGAGATTTTTTTCTTCATATTTAATCTAATCATATGCAATTTTCAGGGTCGTGCTGATCACATCCAATCTGTCCTTGATGAACTGGTGAAATCTCTAAATGAACGGTGCAAGATGTATGGATTACGTGCAAAGCCCACAACATTAGTGGAGCTACCCTTTGGTAATTTCAAATTTATAGTTGTTATCATATCTTTTTAAGTGTTATCAAGTCTTTCTCATGTCTATAACTTTATTATATGATATCTGTTGCAAGTGTTGTTGGTATTTATTTTGAGGAAGTAACCTTCAATTGCCGAACTACTGATTTTAAATCAGTATGAAAACTTTTTGAGTCAGCGCAACTTCATAAAAGTTGCCTGATCAAGTGGCATTTAACACACCCGGTCTAATGATTTTATCATGTAACCTTTTAACTATTTTTGTGGCACAGTTCTGTATGTAAAGGCTCTATATAATCTTATATAACTATTATTGCTGCATATCACAATTGTTTTCTCATGCCATTATTTTTTGAAGAATCTATTTAAAACAAAATAGGATAATGGATTGCTATTCACACTAAATTAGCTACATGGTTCTTCGTAATAGGGAATACTGTAATTGTTATCAAATGTTGTATTAATGCTTTGGTTATATGAAAAGATGGGAAACTTGAAACTAGCCGATGGTTCTGAGAACTGTGTACTAAACTACACATTTGGTCCAAATAAAAATCCTTCTGTTGCATTTGTCTACTTTTATTATAATTACTCTGAGAAAACTGTTCATGCCTGCAAATTGACTCTTTATTTTGGCTAAATGGATCTGCTTTTTTTTTTTCACATGCCAGGTTCATTGTGGGCCTCTTGATTCAGTTATCGTGTTCTCTCATTTTTCATTGTTTTAGTTGTGTCATGCAATTTCTCTTTGTTTTGTTGTACTGTGCTCCCCTCTAATATATTTTTATATTGAATAATGTAATCATTACATATATAATATATATATATATATATATATATATAAATTTTTTTCTTGTATTATGTGGCCTCACACAATTTAATCCTTTAGGCTGGCAACCTGGTATCCAAGAAGGTGCTGCTGACTGGGATGAGGATTGGGATAAGCTTGAAGATAAAGGTATCTGAAATAACACTAGTTATTTCTGATATTCTATTAATTACTAAAAATAAAATGCAAATGATATGCACACTGTGTGGCATCGGCCATAAATTTGGAGGATTTTTTGCACAAGGTTATGAAACCACATTTTGACATGGCTAATTATCGTTTAATCTTGGGGATTAGTTGATATCTCACGCTCATATTGGATGTCTATTAGTTTTGTCTGCATTTTCAAACTCAAATTGATCATTTGCATTTTTGGTTTTGAGAAGAATATTCTATCATTATTGTTATAATTTAGACAGACAATTTATCTTTAGAACAAAACTCCTCTGTGAAGATTAAAGTGTGCATTATTTCTTTTTTTGTTCTTGTCTTTTTGTTAAGTTTGCTTGGTATATTTTTTACTCTTCCTAGCTGTATTTACCTCTCTTTGTTAGAATTGAAGGTACATGTAGTCATGTACATGTGAGACACAATTTAATGCATTGTCAATTTTCACCTGTCCTCAAGATTAGGGAATAGAATTAACTTTAGAAGAGAAATAGGAAAGAGTCTCATTGAGAAACTAAAAAATGTTTGTTAAGAGGATTATGGAATGTTATCTTGCTTGTCCCTCCTTGAAAAAATCTTCCCAAAAGAGTTTTCACTGAAACCTTCCTGTCCTGTATCTCAAATACACCCTTGTAACTCGATGGTTGAATCAGAACCCCGATAAGAGCTCTGATACCATAATTGAGTGTGATATACAAAACATTCTTCTATATTTAAGACGAATGGATGACTACAACTAAGATTGTAAATTCTCACTTAATTGATGATGATTGGCGTATATAAATAAGGAAAGAATATACAGATGTCCATCTCTTCAGATCAGAGATGATATTGCAACATTGAGGCAAAAGTTGAATTTCAAGGCATGCCTACTCATGACACCAACATTTTTATTAGCTGAATGAAAATGGTAGTAGCAAAAGACTAAGCAAACTGATCAAAGTCCAACCACACACTAAAAAAGAATAGTACACACACACTTCATGATATTGATAACTATATAGTTAATGGATGAGACGGTGAAGAATTAGTATCCTCATATTTGAATATTGTATTGGGTGCTGCATCAGGAGAATCAAAAAGAGCTACCCGGTCTTATCTTTAAGTATGTTAATATTCTCATCTATACTTAGAGATCCTAGTTTTTGTCACTCTCTCTGCTTGCATATTCATCCCTTTTGCTTCTGTAATTCTGTATTTCTTTTACACAATACTTTTTCAGCTGATGGATTATAATTCTTTGTACTATATTATGTATTTATTTTCTCAGCTTAACTGTTTTTCAAAATGTGAGAGATCGATCATTTGATTTTGGTGCGATTGAAGTTATGGATAACTGCAATTACTTTATTTTCTGGTCTGCATCTGTTCTCGTTTGGAGAATGTTGGAAAGATGTGGATAATTTCTTGGTTATTTACTGTGCGCTTTCTTCTAGCAGAATTTGCTCTTGTCAAAGAATACACCCTTGATGTGCAAAACACCATAGCACCTCCAAAACAAAAGTTACCAAAGGCCGTGAACACAAAATCTTTGGATGTTGACAGTCCAAAATTTGTAGCTTCACCGAAGAGTGATGATAAGTCAGAAAAACTTCAGACTACAAATGAACAGGGAGTAGGCAACGGATCTGTGTATAATAAAAGTGATGATGGGTCTGCAAAAAGTGCTCCTAATAGTCCATTTGCAAGTAGTACTATCGGAAGTCCACATAGGGACTTTGTTGATTCTGACATTAGAAAGACTGCTGGTGAAGATAGCTCACCCCGTGATCAAGATGCCACACAAGACACCCAAAGGTATGGTTTTTAAGATCTGCACACTAGTTTTCCAAATCATGGTCAAGTTGCTCATTTGGTCATAAAATTAGTGGAGGGAATTCTCATATTTTACTGATCATGTATATTCTGTGCCTTTTTTAAGGCTATGATCATAATAATATTATAATTGTTATATTAATATAAATGATAATTATTTGTATTATACTCCTCGGCTTCCTCCTAGCAAGTTTTTCTTTTTGGGCAATTTATCCTTGACATGTTTTTAGAGCCCCTGTGAACAACAGGATAGGAGTTTGATCCTTTCTGCCCCATTTTTCTCATCGTATAATGTTAGTTCAAGGTACAGTGTTCATGTGCATTGTACATTTTTCAACTCAAAGGGGGTCTTTACATGCGCACACATATGTTAGAGACCTGCTAACAGCTTAGGCTTTTAAGAGATTTCTTGATAATTGTCGTCTGTAATATATTGCGCATCAAGGGAGAGTCACAATTAAGTTATCACTTCGGCGATTTTGGGCCTTCATTTCCCCCCTATAAGTCATATAGCTGAATAATTATCACTTGCGCCTGCAACATACCCCTCCTCACATTTGTGTCCAGGCTACCATCCTCCACTTTTGGCTTGGGCAAAAAACTTATTTTTCCAACTTGACAAAAAACCCATTTCTCAAAACCCAAAGTAAAACACGAGGATGCTATCCTCCTCACGTTTGAGTTGAATCAAGCATCTTAGCATCCTCCACATAATCATTCTACCATTCACCGAATATATAATTTTAATTTCATATCTTTACCATCGGAAGCTTTTAAGACATCTTTGTTTTCTCTCTAGTCTCTACTTAATTTGTAATAAAGGAAAAACAATCGTGGATATGCAAGAACAGGAAATAGAACACAATGAGGACTGGGTAATACCTCACATTGAAGGATCAAAGAGGGGGGGATCTGTTGAAAATTTATGATGACAAATATATCATGGAATCCTCAAATGTAAAAATTTTGATTTGATGATATTCACATTCTTATTAAGTTACATGTTACTTAGTTGCACTTAGCTTTTGAATACTTGCTTTTGGCCATATTCATCAATGTTTAAACTTTAAATGGTCCTTTGGAATACTTGTATGATTGATTTAACATCGAACCTTCAGACGATTTTTGGTGTTGCTGTCTAAACCTGCATTTCACCTCGTCACAACAATGCTAATTGCCATATAGGTCATACTTACCGAATGTTTGAAAATTTAAATAGCCAAGTGTTCTATGAACTGGTTATAGTATGCCTTCTAAAACTTCGACGGATTATAAAAGTGTTAGATTGATGTGAGCTTTACAAGCATGTGCAAGATATGGAGCTGAGCCCAATTAGTGGGATAAGATTTGGTTGTTGTTGTTATGCATGATAAGGATGTATATTCCCAACTGTGATTTGAAAGTTTATTTATTTATTTAAAATTGGTGTTGATTAGTGTCAGTGTCCACAGATACCAATATACACTTCATTTTGTTTTTTAAAATTATATAGATTTTATGATCTTGAAAAATAATTGTTTGTATATAATCTTGCATATTCAGTGATCATGGTGGTGAGAAGTCTGTGTTCTCTGAAGACAAAGTTTTTGATGAACCTAATTGGGGAACATTCGACACAAATGATGATATTGATTCAGTTTGGGGATTCAATGCCAGTAGCACCACAAAGGAGGTATGAAAGTTCTTGCCTGTAAAGTATAGTTTCAGTAAAATCCTTTCTTCTTTTGAAGGATGCGGCTGTCTAAATTTCTCCTGCTATATTCTAATTGTCATCACCAGCGGTGGTGGTTTAATTACTGCATTTCTCCTGCTTTACTCTAACTTGATAATGATGTTATTGTAATATTTTGGAAACACTAACCTGATAGTCTAATACACCTATTCATACCAATAGTATAGGAAATGTCGCAAAACTAGTACCATTACTCAACATACCTTTCCTCAAATTCAAGATCACTAAGCTTTCAGCTTGTTACAATTTTTTGTCAAAAAAAAGCTTGTTACAAATAAACCCACACAACAAAAAAACAATTTAAAAACATAATAACTCTAAGATTACGAAACATAAAATTTTAATAGGCTTCCCAAAAAAGGGTTCTCAAATAAAATTTGCAAAAAAGAGCACTGCTAGTGACAACATTGTGTTAGATGGTTGGGATGATGCACATGTAGAGGAGTTAGTCAAACGTTCCATAGTTACGGGTAAAAAGACTATGCTGTTCTGATGCTTTCTAGGAATAGGTCACCATTCAGAACAGTCAACACCGTGGTTGTTTAACTATCGTGTTGATTAATACATTCATGGAGTTTACGGTCTAGTTATCAAAGTTTAGTTAACTCACGGACAATATTGTTTCTATAAACTTGGGTAAATTCACATTATCACATAGACTCGCGGGTTTGAGGACTGTTGAACAAGTCTACATCATAAGGACTATTTTTCCCAAAATGCCTAAATGGAAAGTGGTGGTGTTTTTTATTTATTTTTTAAATTCAAAATGCAACAGCTAAATGTTAAGGATCTGTACTGCACAAAATCTTAACCTCACAGAGATAGAACACAACTCCACATATGCACCTAATATCCCAACATGAGCTCATCTGTAAAGGAGGTGATTGATGGTGTATTGAGTCTCAACCCCATAGCTACCAGAGGGACAGCACAAAGTCACAACCAGAAAACATGAAAAACCTGTCATTGCAAGTTAGCGATGAACTTGGCAGGCCAATGAGGTGAATGTACCCAACTTTGATGAGCTGAAAGCTAGCTCTGTCGAGCTGAATCCAGCCCCAAGGAGGGAAGCAGTCCCACAATCCTTCATTTTTGTATCATGTAAACTCAATTTCCGAGACAACGGAGATTTCGCGAGTTTATATGAACTCTCGAGTTTGACAACCTTTGTCAACACAGCAATACAAAACTCCCTATCAGAAGTATGCATATTGGGATAAAGATATTATTTGGTGCAAAATATACACTGCAAGGCTCAGCTAAACTAAAATTCTCCTAATAAACATTATTGTGAAGCTTGGAACTGAAATAGTTACCTCAAAATTTGAGTTCTGGATTTGCAAAAACCTTGATCATATTTCATTACATAGTTGTTTCTACAGTTCAACTTTACAATTTATAATTCCTTCTCTTGAATCATCAACTAGGACTATATCACCAGTAGAGAATATTCATTGTGGGATTGGCCTGTGGCCTTTAGTGCAAATCTGTTTATATATTACTATTACATCTCCAATAGTTGGCACTATTCACTAAGATAAAAAGGTGAGCTCAAAATTGACCATGATGCAAACCTAATATTATAGGTAAATATTTTGTCGATACCTTCATTAGTATAAACACTATCTTCTTCCCTTTTCTACATCTCCTTTGTAGTTTTTTTTATATCATATGCAATATCTACTTAATCACTGGAGCTCTTCTGACTTCATGTGACACCCTAGGCTTTTTCTGGATAGGTGAAGATGGTGCAGGTCTTTTGCTTCCTTTTGTAAATTACAATGTAGCCCAGCAATAGATATGTAGCTTACTAGCTTCTGTATGGCTATGGATAATATGACTTGGAAGGTTCAGGAGATCTCATAGTTACACTATACTTATGACTGATACAAATTCATGGTTTTTTGCTTATTAGGAATTTATAGTTTTTATAAGATTTTATGATTGTGTCTTAGTATCAAAGGATGAGATGTCATTCTTTTATACTCTTAGCAGTATACTGATTGCTTTTAGACATTTGTTTTTACTTTTTACAGGAGAGATATCTTGATGGAGCTGGAGACAATTATTTCTTTAGTTCTGGGGACCTGGGCCTCAACCCCATTAAAACAGCTTCACCACAGGCTGGTGATCTCTTCCAGAAGACCGGTGGATTCAGTTTTGATGATTCTGTTCCAAGCACCCCACTTTTCAGCTCAAGCACCTCCCCTCAAAGGCCCAAAGACTGGTTGGAAAACGCTTTTGACTTCTCAAGATTTGATTCGTTTGGCACACATGATAGCGTATCTTTACCTGCTCGGGAAACGTCAAGATTTGATTCATTTGGCACACATGATAGTGCTCCGGAAGCACCAGTACGATTTGATTCTGTCCGCAGCAGTGTGGATTTTGATCATGGTTTTCCTGCTTTTGATGACTCGGATCCCTTTGGCTCTGGTCCTTTTAGAACTTCATCAGAAAGTCAAACTCCTAGAAGAGGATCTGATAATTGGAGTGCTTTTTAGTTTTGCAATTCAACCATACATACATGTGTTATTTCTGTCAGGCCTTAGGAGATTTGCCGTTGGTGAAGCGAGTTGTTCATCTTTCTCTTTGGAACCTCTTATCTGTAATGTATTCTTTGTATTTAATCCTGTGTATTCCTTATCCCCCAGTTTTTCTTTGGGTTGGGACATGGGTTGTGTCAAACCCAGCAATCCCACTTGTTTGCTTAAATTGGAAGTAAAGGTCTGTTCATATTTTTGGCTTGCTGGTTGATAGTTTTTCCAGAGTCCCGTTGAAAAGATCTCTACATGAAGGGATCGTGGTATTGATGACTATTTGATTTTAGTTTTGTTTAAACTTTAACAAGAACTTTATTATATTTCTTAGTGAATTATAACTTGAACTTAATTTGTCTAACATAACTTCTCAACAAGGGTTGAGTTTTTTGGGCGATTTATTTTTTGTATGAGATTTAAATTTCATTAAGTGAGGTGATTATATTATATTACATTGAAATTGTATAGAAACTAATATCTATTTGGATAAGTATATATTTAAATTGAAATGCAATTGCTGGAATATGGGAAAATAAATATTAGGACAACTATTGAGAAAGTTTGGATTGATTTCACACTTTTGAGGAGAATATCCAGTAGTCCTCTCTTTCTTGGTGTAAACATAAGAGATTTGACTAATGAAAAGAGTAGCCGTCCGGTCTAGAAAGTCAATTGTATTTGGTCTATTTGAATCATATATGTGATATCTAGTAAGAAATTACATTCTTATGTGATGCATTTTGTCTTTTCGCTTTTTTTTTGTTTCCATCTTCTTGCCACCAACTAGTTTATTGTTTCTTCTTCAATAGCTTTCTTTTGCATGTTTTATTCCCAACTTTCCCTCCCTTAATATAACTATAAATTACCATGGAAAGGCCAATTAATTACCAAGGAAAGGCCAATTTATAAATTAATAGTAAACAAACATTCAAGAAAAGATCTAAAATCGAACACCACTATGCAATTGTTCTTCACACTACATAATGTCAAAACAAAACAAAAAAATGGAAAAACTAGAAAGAAATTATTGAACCTCCCAACACACATGTGTGGCTTCTTCACAAATAGGTGTGTAGCGGTCACTTAGAGAATGAAATTAGGGAAAAGAGCAAGTATGTGAGTCACTTAGTGATTTAATTTGAACCATTAATTTTAATCAAATGATTGATAGAATATTATCTCACTCACATATAAAAATGTCTTTTTAAATATATATATATATATATATATATATATATATATATATATATATATATATATATATACTATTAGTGTAAATAATCGGCGCTATGTATGGATTAGTATTCACCAAAAAAATATAGTTGTAGTTTTTTTTTTACGGAAAAAATGGTAGTTTTATAGCATATAATTAGAAGAATTTTTAAGATAAATTTATAAAAATTGAATTCATATTTATTATAATCAAAATTCGTAAAATCTTATAATTTTATATTTAATACTTTACACTATAATATATCTCGCCGCATAAAAAAATAAAAAAAATAAATGTAATTTTTCTTTATCAAAATACATATCGTAAAGGATAAAATACATAGTTAGTGATATTAATTCTTTTCATATTATATTTCTTTTTAGTGGGTCACTATGGCATATACATGAAAATGAAAATATATGAATAGTTAAATCCTTCATACCAAAGATAGAATGACATTGTAAAAATGGAGACACTTTTTTATTAAAAAAATTGTTATATTGAGAATTTCTTAAGTGCATAGATATGAACATGTAGATTTATATATAGATGTTAAAACATTATTTATATACACAGCGAACAATTTTTTTGAATAAAATAATATATTTAATGTAATTTTCATTTGTATGAACTTGTAAAATATTCACGTCTACGTATTTTTGTTGTAAAATATTTATCCTCGTGATTTTGATCAATCATTAATTTTTTATAAGAGCTTCGATGGTTCCTTGTTAAATTACATGAAAATGGTCTCATTTTTTTGTCCCATTTTGAAATAAAGTAATATTTATATATCACATAAAAATATTCAATTAATAGAAGCTTTTCTTTTAGTATTTTTTATTTTATGATCATATATAAGTGATCTACCAAACAGATTGGGATTTCAAATTATAATAAAAATTTATCAATTTGACAGAAAATAAATGTGAAATGATATACAAAATAATATTTTTGTTTTTATTATTTACTACTTAATCATAAAAAAAAAATTTAATTAAGAGAATTTTTTTTAATTAACAGCTCATAAATCTTTTTTAGTAAAATCTAAAAATATATTAAAATAAAAATAATAACAAAACTCTGAGAATATAGACCAAACTCATTAAATTAACAACTTATAAACACAAATTCCTATACTTAAAAAAATGTGCATGTAATTTCAAAAATTAAATGTAATTGATTATGAAAATATATTTATTTATAGAGCACAATCAAATATTTTTATAAAAAAGTACAAAAAATTGAATAATCCAATAAATCTTTTTACTTAAATAGCCGCCAAATTCGAAGATCCGACAATTTTTTAAATAATTTTCTTTAACCGATAATGTTATATATTAACAAAGAAAAGTAAACCAACATTTAGTATAAGTTTTTTGTTAGCATATTCCGCTGGAAAAAAAAAAATTACAAAAAAGGCCACATATTTCGCATAAGATTTAATATATTCGGATGGAAATTAAATTGATTAGAACTTCATTTAATTTAGAAAAGAAAAAAATAATTTCGGAAA
Source organism: Cicer yamashitae (assembly GCA_037974755.1). Classification (NCBI taxonomy): domain Eukaryota; kingdom Viridiplantae; phylum Streptophyta; class Magnoliopsida; order Fabales; family Fabaceae; genus Cicer; species Cicer yamashitae. The sequence goes on from JBBPBQ010000004.1 coordinate 50,951,889, forward strand.
CAATTTATCATTAACTTAATTTTATTATCCGCATGATCTGATCTCTTAGTTTAAATAAATAATACACTTGTATATTATTTTTCATGAGATCGATGTGATAGATACAGAAAATAAAAACACAACAGATAGTGTTCCAATAACAAATTTTCTTGATAAACTACCATGGAGGACTAAAGTTGCCAAAGATATCGAAAACCAAAAATAATTCTATATTCAGAGAAAAAACACCTATTTTGAATTGGATGCGAGTTTGGAAAAAAAACTCCAAAACTTAAACACCATAACTAATGCAAATAATATTTTAAATTATAAGAAAAACAACTATGTTATTTTTTATTTAAAAAAATGCTATTTTTCTTTTGTAAAAAAGCAAATTTTATTCATCTATGTATTTGTAATTAACCAATAAAAAAAAACTTATTTCAATTCAAAATGGTAATTAATAGACCCATATCAATGTGCTATATTTAGTTGATAAATAATTCTTGTGCAATCACAACCACAAATCTAAATCATTTAGACACATTTTGTATGAAAATTTGTACGAGTTCAATCTTCATTATGCCACGATGGTTTCAAGTTACCTTACTCTACTCTACTGCAAAGTCTGGTGTATGACAATTTCCCTACGTTGTGTATCGATTGTTGTAAGCGTTTTAATGGACATGTTGAGCAGTTACATCGAACCATTAGATGGAAGCCAAAGAGGGACAATAGGTTGGTACTTCCATTCACATGAGCGCTTGATGAGCTAATTGTATACGAGGTTTGCTAGACTTCTTATGATACACAAAGAGAGACATGATAATTTCATGATGCATCTTTGTATAGGGGTGGATCAGGTAAGACCCGAAGAAGCATGCACATCTTCAGATGATTCCTTCATCGATGAAGAAGATTGTTGGTCATGCAACCACTGTAGAGGAGATAGAAATTATGTTCACTCAATATGTTATTCATTTGGTTGATCTTGGTACATCTGTCATTAATCCCAGAGACTATGTTGATGGATATATGAAGTGATTTCATATGATATCGAATCTTTACATCATATGAAAATCCGCAAACTGATTATAAATATTGAAAATCGCATAAAATAAAATATTAGTCAAAATATGCTTGAATCTTTTTTTTGTGAAAACAACTCGAGTGAGGTTAAATTTTGAATTCATCTTTTAAAACTAAATCGAACGGTATTTATAAATTTTAATACATTTTTATTAGTATGAGATATTGAATTCATATATATTTTAAATTTTTTATTAATACTTATTTGTATAATTTAATATATTTTAAACGTAATTGATCTATATTATTATGTAATGTAAATTTCTAGTATATTATATTTTATTTCATTTTAAACTTATTAATTTAACATAACTTTATAATATTAGTATTAATTTGGATGAAATAAAAACCAATTCAATTTAAAGACATTAATGTAGATTGGATTAGATGAATTTTTTATTTATTTTTTAAAAGTATCATCTAATTCGAATGGAATTAGAAAGATTTGAATGTTTGAACTAGATGATTTATTTGTTTGATAATCCTTGGAAATTAGAATGAAACAGTGACCGAAAGATTCTTTGAAGAAAAATGTATTGAATAAAACGGAAGAGCGAGACCAATAACCGAAAGGCAAAAATAGAAGAAGATCGAATGTGGAAGGGAAGAGAGAAAGAAAGGCGCGTGCGTGATTGATAGATAGAGATATATTTAATTGACAATTCTATTTTTTGTATTTATATATTTTGAAGAGAGAGAGAGAGAAGTGTGTGTAGCTGGTCAGCACTGACTTCCGATGTTTCTCGGTAGGAACCACAAATACAAATAATAATAATACTTTCTATTTCCATCCTAAAATTAACAAATAAATTACGTAAATTATTTTTATTAACATTATTTCACCGAAGCTAACTTTGTGGAGATCTGTTGGAGAAGAAAGCAAGTATCCTCTCATCCTTCTCCTTTGCTTCTTTCTCTGGTAAGCTTCTTTTATTTCTTTTTCGTTTATATGATATGATATGATATGATGATAGGTTCTAAGATGAGATGAGATGAGGTTTAGTTTGTGTTTGTGTAATTTGAAATGATGATTGACGATGTTTGATTTATTTGTTTGTGAGGTCAGCAAAGAAAAGCAAAGCATATTATTATCATAGCATATCATGATAGCATAAGCAAGAGGAAAGGAAAAGTGTTCGATGAAAAGATATATATTAATAATAATTAGATAAATAATAATTGTTTGATGGGCAATACATGCCGTGGATCTTTGAAAGGAAAATATATTGAGGGCATAAATCAGCCCCACAACGAATCAGAGAATTCCAAACGCAGCAGCAAAACTTGTTGTGATCCCCCAGACTCATACCACCATATCAAAAAACATTCCAATTCCAATTCTCCTCCATCTTCACGTAATCATCACCATCCCTCCAACTTCAAGAAAGACTCCATCACCATGCGCCGTGGCCCCGATAACCAGTCTTATTATGTCTTGGGTCATAAGACTCCCAACATTCGTGATCTCTACACTCTTGGCCGTAAACTTGGTCAGGGTCAATTTGGTACAACTTATTTATGCACTGACAATTCCACCTCCATTGAATATGCTTGCAAATCCATCTCCAAGAGGAAGCTCATTTCCAAGGAGGACGTCGAGGATGTTAGGAGGGAAATTCAGATTATGCACCATTTGGCTGGTCACAAAAACATTGTCACCATCAAGGGTGCCTATGAGGATCCTCTCTATGTCCATATTGTTATGGAGCTTTGTTCTGGTGGTGAGTTGTTTGATCGCATCATCCAGAGGGGCCACTATACCGAGAGGAAGGCTGCTGACTTGACCAAAATTATTGTTGGTGTTGTTGAAGCCTGTCATTCCCTTGGTGTTATGCACAGAGATCTCAAGCCTGAAAACTTTTTGTTGGTCAACAAAGATGATGATTTCTCTCTTAAAGCTATTGACTTTGGCCTCTCTGTTTTCTTTAAACCAGGTATTCTCTTTCTGCAATGCTTTCACTCTTTCAAACAACCAACTTTACTTTTATTAGCACCTTTTGTATTGTATGCCATAAATGCTCACTTTTTTTTTATCTTTATTTTAATGCTTCCAATTTTGACATATTCGTACTAGTAGTATTAATTAGACAAGTACAGAACACCATTCCATACTAATTAGTGTGTTTATATCTTCATTTAATCCTCCCTGTTTCAGGTCAAGTTTTCACCGATGTAGTTGGCAGCCCATACTATGTTGCTCCCGAGGTTCTGCTCAAGCATTATGGGCCTGAAGCAGATGTTTGGACCGCCGGTGTCATACTTTATATATTGCTCAGTGGCGTACCACCATTTTGGGCAGGTATATTTCACTGCTAACACTCTTTTGATCTTTTGCCCTGCATCTGCAGCATTACTGAGTTTTTTCGTTTTTGAGCTCAGAGACCCAGCAGGGTATATTTGATGCTGTATTGAAGGGACATATAGATTTTGACTCAGATCCATGGCCTCTAATATCTGATAGCGGAAAAGATCTGATTAGAAAGATGCTGTGTTCTCAGCCTTCAGATCGGTTGACTGCTCATCAAGTCTTATGTATGTTTGTTCTTTTTTATACTACACTTTCTATATAAAGAAGGATCTTCCCTATATGAATAAAAGATGCTGTTTTCTTTTGGATTGGTCACTATTATGGCTATTTAGTAGGTGTTATTATACTTTCAGAGTAGATGTAATAGTTGAATAAAGTCCCACCGACATTCCCTTATCTATGGCAGACTCACCTAGGAAGAACCGTGCCTCTTCTCTAAACTATTAAAGTAGTAGATACATGACAGTTGATGTTTCCTCAAAAGAAAATCCAGTTTTTAATGAGCTTAATAATTTTGTCAGCTTTGTGAAACGAAGGAGTGGATTAAATTTTGCAAATATTCAGAATATTGTGTTTCAGTATGATTGTGTGCATTATTATACATATTGTAATCTATTTTGTAGGTCAAAGGACATAACTTGTTTTGTTTGTTTAGGTCATCCTTGGATATGTGAAAATGGAGTTGCCCCTGACAGATCATTGGACCCTGCTGTTCTTTCTCGTCTCAAACAGTTTTCTGCAATGAATAAGCTAAAGAAGATGGCATTACGGGTAAATAAAGCTAATTAATGCATGGATATTAATTTATGTATGAATGTGGATCATACATTATTATGTAAAAGATGATGCATTTTCATACATAATATATGAAGTGCCATTGTTGCCTTTGTGGATTATACTATCGTGCACTTCTTGATTTCCAAATTAAGTAACCTTATTGGGCTTCTGCACTTGCTCTCCACTTTCAATTGTATTTAATCTGTTATATTTTTGTTTGATTGAAACTAAGTAACTTTGTTGTTAGCACTCACTCGTCACTTTCAAGTGGATTTAATATGTTATCTATTATATTTTTGTTTGATTGAGACTAACTTAACTATAGTTATAGTTGTTTGTAATCATTGCTTGTTATGCTATTTTCTTAGGTAATTGCCGAAAGTCTATCTGAAGAGGAAATTGCTGGTTTGAGAGAAATGTTCCAAACTATGGATACTGATAACAGTGGTGCAATCACTTTTGATGAACTCAAAGCTGGTCTAAGAAGATATGGGTCTACCCTTAAGGATACAGAAATACGCGATCTTATGGAAGCGGTAGGGTGTTAGTGACTTAGTTTTGTTAAAAATATATTTTTCTCTGTATTTTGTGTATGTATTCCCATAGTCCCATTATTTTTATTCTTTTTGGAAATAATACTTTAATTTTGTTAAATATAATATTTTAATTTTGTTATATATAATCTTACGTAGCTAACAAGGTTCTGTGTTTGCTGGTAACTTGTCATTTTGACAGTGGAGTTGATATTGGACATTAGTGAAACGTGTCTAAATGTGATATTACTATAGAAAACCAGGGACAATTCAGTCATCCTTTACATTGAATAATTTTTCTTTCTTGACTGCAACTCCAATTCATGCCAAATAATCTCTGATTGTCTTCCATTCAGCTGAAACGTTTGAGCTTTTTCAGGCTGATGTGGACAACAGTGGAACTATAGATTATGGGGAGTTTATTGCTGCAACAGTTCATCTCAACAAACTGGAGCGTGAGGAACATCTTATTGCAGCATTCCAATATTTTGACAAGGATGGAAGTGGTTATATTACAGTTGATGAGCTTCAACAAGCTTGTGCTGAACATAACATGACTGATGTTTTTCTTGAAGATATTATCAGGGAAGTTGATCAAGATAATGTAAGTCATTTACACCTGTGCCATACATTGACATAGGAAATCCTAGTATACTGTTAGATGACCTTACAATTTATATATATACACACACATATACTCTTGAAAAGACTGAGCTTTTAGTTTCACATTTCTCTACTTGATTAACCTTGTATTGGCTTTTTATTTTTAATCTAACTGCAATGTTTTGTGGAGAAAGAATGCATGTGTGCTGTAAGCAATATCAATTTGGTTTTATCCTACAATTACTAGAGTTTCACTTTCAAAGCTTTTAGCTTATAAGAATTTGTTATCTAACATCTCAATACAGCAAGAAGCTTAAATCCTAAAACTACTCCTGGTCAATAAAAAAATATTACATCTAACTTGGTTTTGTAGCAATTAAAATAATAATATATTTTGATTTTTTTTGCATACCAAGGGAAGCTGTATTGATCTTTCTGAAATGAATGTGCAGTATCCTAGATAAATTATAGTAATCACCATAAAAACTATATAGTTTCGTAAAATACTTAGTTTATATTCAAAACATGAAGGATATATTAGTTGTTTATGATACGTTGTGAGAGTCAAAGAGATGGTAAAATGATTTGATGGTAACTAGTTCTGATTATTATTATTGCCAAAGTCGCTTAGCTTTTATTATTGAATGACCTTGCAAATATAACTTTCTAGGTATGCTAATTAAAGTAACAATTGGCATCATATTGTACCCTTACCCCTCCAAAAAGTTGTGTTGTACAAATTTGTTATATTAATTACTACAGGAGTGTCTAACCTCAAATTGAGATGTAAATTAGGGCAATTTCATGAGATTTTATTATGCCAATTTGGTTCTTTGCTGTAGTAGCAATTTGGTGCTTAACGGGATATATGGTAGTGTGTTTTTCACACATGGCCGTGTATAACAAACAGAAACAGCTTGAAACTGTAACAAATAACTATGTAGTCATACTAATTGATTATCATAATAATTTCATTTTATGAAAATTATTAGTTCTAATGAGAAATGGAATGCAAGCAACATAATCTTTTCAACACACTCTCTATTGGGTCAATTTCATGTGGATTCCACTAGATAACCTAGAACCACTCTCTCTTTTGTGATCTATATAAGTGAGACCCCCGTGAAACTATTCAAGAATAGATAATGCATTGAAAACTATGTGCCAAAGAGTGTACCGCTAACAGTTAATATTCTTCTATTACTGATCAAAAGTACTTGTGGTAACATCAAGTTCACCGCACTTTTAGACATCCGACTAGATATGAATGTTAAGTAACCGCCTATAGCAAGGAAGGGAATAGCAGCTGTGAATAGGAGGTTGTTGAGAGTAGTCTGTGAGGGAATTGTCCTCAACGCATGGCGAAGGTGCATTCTAACAACCTGCACACGTGCCCGGCAGGTAAAGGCAAGAGACAAATTTGGGTAGTGTGAACAGGGTGAAAAGAAAAAAAAAAGGGGGAAGGGTAGGAAAATTGTGAGCGACGTTAGGTAAGGCAGGTAGCAACCCCCTCAATGTGCTTACAGTGTCTCTGCATTTTTTTCTGTTTCCCGAGAGTTTTAGGGGCCATTTACTTGTGAAATTATTTCCTGTTTTCATTTCATGAAATTTGTATTAGTTTTACTCGTTAATAGGGAGGTAAGAGATTTTTGAAGTGCACAATTGTCTAAGAAAACGGCCCTGTTCTTGTATGAATTCCCATCTGAATTTTAAGTAACCAATAAACAATTCCCATATGAGAGTGATATCTTGATATCAGAAATGGAGAAGGGATTTTTAGCTGTTTTCCTTCAACAATAGTGCTCTTCTTCAGGTTCCTAGGGACAATAGGGTTGGTCAATATGACACATGTAATATGCACTATGCAGTTAGGACCTATGCTTGATCTAGCCATTAAATTTTTATGACCAAAGATGTATTTGTGAAAAACAATTAATTGGGCAAAACAATATCATGCCTTAAATAAACTATAAATATCAAATCCCCGAGTTCTAATGATTTGACAAGTATGTTTATTTTTTGAATATCAATATTTAATTAAATTTAGTTCCTTCACCCTCTTCTTGTGCAATTATGCTTCATGGTTTTGTTTATATCTTTTGTTTCAGGATGGAAGGATTGATTATGGTGAATTTGCTGCTATGATGCAAAAAGGAAATGTTGGAATTGGTAGGAGGACTATGCGCAATAGTTTAAATTTGAGCATGAGGGACGCGCCAAGTGCTCATTAGCTTTTAATTGTGCTCATTATGTGCAGGTACTTTTTTGGCTTTTGACAACAAAAAAAAAAAAGAACTTTTCCCAGTATAATATATTGTGTCTACTGTGTATATAATCAATAGATGTTAGTCATTCAGAAGTTAAATAAAGTGCCGAGTCTCTGATACATACTTTTAAGTGAAACAATTATGCAGTAGATCATCTCTTAATGGCTGGAATAAACATAGAGGCAATAGATGTTAGTCACTCGGAAGTTATTATGAAGTTCTGAGTTGTATCTTCTTATTTATTAGCAGATACTTCTTAATTGACACTGAAGTTCTTAATGCCTTGGACTTGGATTTTGTTGTAACTTCTTATTTATTAGCAGATACTTCTTTTACTTGGTTTTTTCTTCTGATTATGGTCCACCAAAATCTACTAAAAAGCATGAGTCATTATTGGATTCATGCACCTAAAATAGAATGTAAGGAGGGTAGTACAATTAGCTCAAAGAACAACAGTGTCATTTATGGAATTGGAAACAGTGGGTTTAGATGATGGTTGATGTCCAAAGAGTGCTGCTAAAAGTTGACAATGTTGTCCCATGACAAATATAGACTGTACCAATCTTTTCCATGATTTTTCACTTACTAACTGCTTGACTGCATAGTTTTATTTAAGAGGTGCTTGTATGAATGAAACTATTGGTACGAGTTATCGCTCATCGATTTTTATGGAGAGATGAAAAAATTAATCATCATTTTTCTCTGGAAGCTGCTTTGTGTAAAAGAAATAATGAAATGATGAAACCTGAGACACTCTTGCCATGTTTCATATCTAATTGCGCATGGTGTTACCGTGTTAGACATGCTTTATTTCTTAATTTGTGAATGACATAATTATTATTTTCTATTAAAATACGTAGAGCTGAGATGTGAGGTGTGCAAATGTTCTTAATAGTAAAAAATGTCCCAATCATGTCCAATTTTATTTCACCGTAGAAGCTACAATATGTAACTTCATAGTTGCCGTGCGTTTGTATGCTTCTTAACGTGGATCGAAACAGTTACTTAGTGAATAAAAGCTCCTCCAATCATATATCTTGGTTCTGCTTCTCATGGAAGTTATAGAATCATTTTTTGTTGTTGAATGATAACTCCAAATGTAATCTACGACATGTATGAGCCGTTGACTATGTGTTACTCTTCAGATGTTGCATGGCCGTCCTGTATTATGAATCTGATATGCAATTTTGGCAGGTTGTATACAGCAAAGCCAGAGAGGGAAAAATTAAGCATAAATCTTTACCAAAAGTTGTTTCTTAACCTGTTGCTGCTGACGGATCCTATCGCATGAAGAAAACTCGAGATTGTGGATGCTCTTGCACGAGCACTCGTCAAGTGTTACATTTGTGTGTTGTGTGACTGCAAAATTTGTTTGTGAGTGTGTAAACTAAGTGTTGCAGCTATTTTGAGTTGGTCTGTTATATTTCGGTGCTTTCTTGTTAGGGGCATTCTGTTTATAGTTGAAGTAGAAGGATTTTGATAATTCAGGTTCTGATTTTACGCATGTAAAGTTTCACGACGCAAGGCATGATAATGTATTGTCTGAACTGAGAAGCGTATTTGGATTGTGTAGGAGGAGCACATTAAATGGCAACATTTTATATCCCCGTACTTTTTTCTTTTTGTATTAATTTTATACTTCTAATAATAGTGATATTCCTTTTGAAAACTTATAGAAATATTTTGTAATTAATAAACATAAAATAACCCGAGTTCTAGAAATGCACGTCTTTATACCCAAAACTACAAATAAAGTGAAAGAAATCAAGAATCATTATTGTTATTCAATACATTTGTTATGCATGTCTATTATTTTTAATTGTCAATTATTATTATTTTTATTTCAGGGTCAGATTCCCTGTAATTATGTACTCTTCTGGACTGAATTCAGATTTGAATGGTCAAATCCAACACTGTAGCGGACCAATTTCAAACCAACCTAATCCAAAACATAAGGGTATGGAAAGTTTTTGAATTAGGCCATCTAACAGCTTAATAGATAGAATTTGAAGTGGAGCACTACCATAGTTCATCCATACCATTATTTTTTGCTACATGATGGCAATCTACCATATGCAGCAATCACCTTATATCAATAAGTAGGGGTGTAATATGTTGGTTTTGTTTGTTTCCATCGGGTCAATATTTTAAAAATATATGTTAAAAAATCTAAAATAAATTAACTTTTATTCAAATATTATAGACTTTTTATATAATTAAAATAAATACATCAGTTACAATGAAAAATAATATACAATTAAAATGTAACATATTTTTTAAAATAAATATATAAATATAGTGTGGAATAAAAGATATAATAATAAAATATAATAGATTGGTTCAGGTTTCGGGTGATAGGTTTTGAATTATGAAAACCGATATCCAAATCAATTTGATTGGTTTGGTTTGGATCATCGGATCATTGATTTGGTTCTTACACCATTATCAATAAAGATAGCATTCGGAATTAGACGGTGATCCTACAACCACAAATCTCCTATCTCAGTAACTGATTTTTCTAGAAATCCTAGAAAATATTATAAAAAAGGTATCTGGGAGAGAAAAGGGTAAACTAGTTTTTAACCCTAAATACCTTCCACTATTATATATAAATTGATTTGCTCGTTTGAATATTTGCAAGTACTGGCAATGAACTATAATTGCTTTCGCCACTAACAAAACTCCACTTATCATCACTAAACCAAGTCAGGTCCACTCTAGATCATGTACTATCATTTTTTTTAAATATAAAAATAAATAAAATAATTTAGTTTACTTTTTAATTTTTAAATCTAATTAAATGTAGTAATTTTTTTTTTGAAAAATGTTTGGTGTAAACCCTTACTCGGTTCTAGTCATAGGGAGGCCTAAAACAAATTTAGGTAGAAGGTCTTCTGGATTTTATGACATTATTTTAGTAAAATTGTTAGGGATTTTATGAAAATATATTTTAGATATTTTAGAAAAAAAATCATTAATTAAATTACCATTATATAATATTTATTTTTTAATTATTAATTAAATTAATTAATTTAATATTTGTTAATACAATATTAATTTTAAATAAGATTTTATTCGATTTAGATTTAAAAATATCAAAATAAAATATATTTTTATTAAGAACAACACTTTTTGGGAGGTTTTTCTAAATATGAAAAGTTTCAAAAATTTTGAATTGTTCGAAATTTTCAAAAATTTTGAAATTTTCTATTTCAGAAGTTTCGAATTGTTTGAAAGTTTTAAATATTCTAAAAAAATGAAAAATTTGAAAGAAAAAAATTATATTTTTACGTTGATTAAAAGGGTGACGGATTTAAGTGTGAGAGTGCATAGTAGAATCATCTCTAATGTAATTCTCTTCGTGGCTTTACCTATAAACAGCCCCGTATACATACACAAATATAAATCCATACATTTTGAGAAATAAATGACATAATATTACATATGTAATATAAATTAATAATGTGATATAAACAGAGAAATAAAAATAATATTAGATTTTGGATAGATGTATAAAAAATTTGAAGAGTGTATGTATACTTTTTTTTTTTTTATGAAATAAGGAGTTTTTTTTTCTTTCATTTCTATAGTTTCTCAAACAATAAATAAATGCTGGGTCAAAAAAGAAAAATAATAACTAAACGCACAGCCTTGTTTCACTAAATTTCACTGCAACAAGTCAACAACTGTCGGTGACAGTAATGCGATTCATAATTCATTCATTCAATCTTTTTGGCCAAAGCATATCACATGATTGGATGTCCCTGTCTGTCAGCTACCCCGTGAAAAGGAAAATAATGGATTTATTATTTGAATTTTCTAGGCATGACAAAGGAAAATGTAGTACTCCTTCCTTTCCATAATTCTGAATCATTTTTTTCTAAAAATTATCTCAACTCTTTTCATTTTTAATACTTTGTATATTTTTTACACAAAATTATATTATTTAATTAATATTATTAATATATATTTATGAATATTAATAATATTTAACAAAAATAATTTAATAAAAATAATCTATATCTTTTATTTATATAATTTTTTAATATACGTGAAATAATTAAATAATCAATTAATTCAATAAATTAGATTGAATTTTTCATTAAAATCGAATTGGGTCACTTGATTACCCTTATTCTCATTACTAATGATACAGGAGTACTATAGTATTTCATTACATTTGAATAAATATAGTTATACCTAAATATTGAGGACCTTTTGACCAAATTGCATGAATTAAAAAGGTGCATAATAGTATTAATTTAATTAAGAATTAATATGATTTTTATCTATTTACTTATGAAAAAGAAAAATTAGTAATGTTTATAATTATATTTATTGTTGATGGTAAAAGATAAATTAATTAATAAAAAATAATTAACGTAGTTAAAAATAAAAAAGAACTTAAAAAAAGCGAGTTATTTTTTTCATCTAATATATTTATATTATTATTATATAATATATATTTATGACAGCTGGAAAAAAGAAGTAATGCACCGACACAGACAATTAAATAAAGTAAAACATGTGGTAATGATAGTTTTAACTTAATTAATGGTGTGCGGTGGAGCAATATTGGTGGAAGTGTCGAAAGACAGCCTCGCATCACGGCGGGTTAACCTCTAAGCTAGCTTTTTGGCAGAATTGATGAGTTAGTATGGCAATTAAGGTATTAGAACTAATTAATTTCAAGAGATCTAGCTAAAACAATTAGGATATTAAATAATTAATAACATAAAAACTGACAATCTAAATTAGATGATAGAAACAATATCATTCATTCGTTCATTCATTAATGTAATGTAAGCTAGCGTTGGTGAGAAGGCAACAATGAATGAATAAACATGAAGAATGAAATAATTAATTGTACATAAAATACAAGAGAATGAACAAAATTACGAAGCAATATTGAACAAAAGATTGGAAGGGAATCGAGTAAAGAATTTATTGGAAGGATTGTATATACTATTATATATTGAATGATGGGATCTATGATGTGGATTGTGGAGTGTAGGTTTGAGGAAGAGGAGTGCAATGATGAGAATTAGTGATTCTTCTGAACTCAGAGCGCATCCTGTAGAAAACATGTTTCCAACTGCCTCTGTCGCGTGAAGGCAGCAGTTTGATTTCCTGTTCGTTCATTTCCAGATCTGTGGCAAATATGGGCTTCCTTGATAGGATCCAGGCCCAGCTCCAGGCCCACCATTTCCTGGCAGAGTCAAACATGGATGAGATTGAGAGAGAGGAGTTGGATCTGGGAAAAGTGTTGTTTAGGAAATGAGAGACATCTGTGGTGTTGAAGGAGGGATTTGATAGGCGTCGGCGGATAAGACCTCCTTTTGCTGCGACTGCATCATCTGAGGACACAGGGAGTGATGACCCCTTTCCACTTCTACTTGATGGAAACAAGCTTCTGCTCATGATTTTTTTCTCTTTCTCTCTCTCTCTGCAAACCAACACAACACAACGCGCACAATATATTATGTAATGTATCTCTTCTGCTAGCTAGCTACCTTTCTTTGTAATCATAATTATAATAACATCAAGGTGCTCAAATGTATCCTTCACAGCTCTAACACACCCTGTTTTATTCCTTCTGTGGGGTCAATCTCTTCACTCTTTAGTATTTACACCCCTCTTGCTATTTTTTATTTATTTTTTCATTTCTTACCCCTAACTAAGTTAAATTATTATTATTTAACTATTTTATATATGTTGCCGCCAATTTCCCATTCATTTTGCTGCTGTATATACCTTAGAACGAACTCAGCTCCAAGAGTAGTAAATAAATGAGATAAGACGACTCTCCGTTGCTAGGATCAAAATAAGCTGGTTAGATTCATTTAAACTTTCTAAGATCTGACTCAATTATATTTTTTAAATATTAAACTTCAATTTAAAAACATAGTTAATTATATTTTAACGAGAGGCTACACCATTTAAACTGTGAGTGATGTAATTTTTTATAAATAAACTAACATGTTAATAAATTTAAATTTTATTTTGATATCTAATACAACATTTTAAAGAGATGGATATGAAACACGAAAAACTTCTGAACTAGCTAATCATAATTTTCTAGAGCCTCTAGATTCCAAATTTTTAATCTAAATCCAAAGTCTTGATGATTTTATTTTTTATATATTGAATGAATCAACATTTAAAATAATGATTTTGGTCTTAATCGTTTAGTTCACCAAGGAAAGAAGTCTAAAATAGAATCTTGATGCACCAAATAATTTAAATAAGAAAAATATGCTTAGTAAACAATTACAAAAATTAGAATTAAGATGAATAAGTTATTAGCAATTAATGATTTGTTTTTAAATATAATTAACAAATGAGTGAATACCACCGACATTAAAGTGTATCTACCAAAATAGTCATTTTGTTAATTTAATTTTTTACTGCCACACACTAACTACACATGTAATATTTCATGTAGATTACATGTGAAAGCCATATAATTGAGACTGTGTTAAATGTGACTATTTTTAGAAATCATTTCGACATATAATGACCATTTTGAATAACTTCGGAATTTTATCGACTTTTATCTTTTTTTCACTCTCTTTTTGTTTTTTTATTCTTAAATTTGTAAAATGACAAAAGTATCTCTAGAGTTATTAAAATAGCGTATATAAATGTATTTGATTCGCAAAACAATAGATATTAAATATAACAATACAAAATAATATATGATAATTTTTTGTACTCCATTGTGTTGGAAGAGAGGGGGAGAAGAGAGGGTAAGAGAGAGGGAGAGAGACATGATAGAGTAAATAGAGAGATAAAAAGGGAGAGATAATAGAGAAAGAGAGAGGAATAATAGTTTTTTAAATAGAAAATAAAAGAATATTTTGATATTTTTGATAACTTATACTTGAAAAAAAAATTTGAAACATAATTTAGTAAGAGATAAAAAAATTTGTTTTTAGTTCACTCTCTTAGTCTATATTTTGTCTAGTCCCATGATCGACTTCTAAATCAAATACGGTATAAAAAAAGTTGTGATGTATAGTCCCTTATTTTTTTAGCAAATTAAACGCACACTATATTACAATTTTGGGGGTTAAATTGGTAATTCAGTCATTAGAAAATTATAAGTTCGATTGAGAGTATTGGGGTGCAAAAAGTAAAACACCGAGAAATAATTGGTTGAAAAGGGTCCATTAATGTTGATGCAGGCCCAAACGTTGTGATGAGCTGTGTAAGGCAATTTTGTAATTGATATTTGTATTTTTTGTATGTAGAGACAGTAGTATAATCTAAGATGAGAGTAACGCGAAAAAGGGATAGTGAGAGTGAGAGGAATGAGATCTGTTTATTGTAATTGAAATTGGAGAAAGGAAAAGAAGTGTGAAGTGAATGTCCAATTCATACTTACTCGGAGTAAAGTGTAGATCTGCTCCTAGAAAGGAAGTGTGTGTTGTGTGAATTTATAATAATAATAATAATAAGAATACAATGGAGTACAGGAAAATCAAAGACGAGGTGGGTGTTTTGATTTGATGAGGATTGATTTGTTGAGTTTATGATAATTAAGTAATTTTTGCATTGTTTATTTAGGATATAGATAGGGATGTGGAGGTTGAGGACGTTGAGAAATCATTTTTGCTTACAGGTGCCGCTGGTATGTATAGTATTATTATGTTCTCTAAGGTTAGTTACACTTTCATTTTCTTCTCTTATTTTGCTTGCTATGTACTTGTAGTCCCTTTGGCCTCTTCAGTGGGAGACAGTCACAGGACGAAAGCACATTGGAAGCGCAAGTAATTGTCTGTCTATCTTTCTATCTATTTATCTATCTATCTATATATAAAGTAACAGTAACAGCAGGAGAGGAGAGACAATTTTTAGTTTGATTTCTTAATTAATTAATTTCCATGTTGATTCAATTAAATGATGATATAGGTCAGTGGTTACATGTGCACTGACTATTCTTACAAGTTCGCAAGCCATTCTAATCGTTTGGTCCAAGAGAGCTGGCAAGTATGAGTATAGTGTCACTACTGCTAACTTTTTGGTATGTTGTTTCAACTTTCTCCTTTCAAACCTGCTTTTCTTTATTCATTCATTTATTATTATGCTTATGCTTATAGGTCGAGACCTTAAAATGTGCTATATCCCTGCTCGCCTTGGCAAGAATATGGAGGACAGAAGGCGTCACCGAGGATAACAGGTTGTCATATTGCATCTTTGTTTATTCTTTATGCTTGTCATCTTTTATCACTTTCATTCTTCTCTTTGTCTTCAGGTATTTGCAACTTCATTTTATTATTCAACTCTTATCTTTTTCCTTGTTGGTTGTGCATGGAAAATGACTTTAAATAACTTGATGTTGATTCTGCCTTTAACCTAGGTTAACTACAACATTAGACGAAGTTATAGTGTATCCTATCCCAGCAGCACTTTACCTTGTCAAAAATTTGCTTCAGGTTGGTTATGTTTGTTATGGTGGTGACAATGGGATTATTTTACTTAATTTTTGTTTTAATGCTTTCTGAAATATGATTGTATTTACTTTTCAATTTTATGGCAGTATTACATCTTTGCATATGTAGATGCTCCAGGCTATCAGATATTAAAGAACTTTAATATTATCAGTACAGGTGTGCTCTACAGAATTATACTTAAGAGAAGGTTAGGCCCTTATAGTTTTTGTTTCTTAAACTAGTAAAAAGTCATTTTGAATTCACCTTTCATCATAGTAAATGTCTGTGATGGACCAAGAGAATGTTGTATCCTCTGTATACTAAGTCTCGAAGTGGACCACATATGAACATGGATGCCCCCTCTCCATCCTTCTTACTGTCATTCAATTTTTTGTTCATTGTGTTATGGAATGTTATTTGAAAATAACCAATGCTAATATTCTTTATTCTGAGGAAATTAATGTAATCCTAAAGACTGAGAAATTATTGATATTGTTGACTACATCATCAAAATTCATGGTTCGCGAGCCTGTTTATCATTGTGTTCTTATTACATTTCAGGTTAAGTGAGATTCAGTGGGCTGCTTTTGTTCTACTAACTGCTGGGTGCACTACAGCTCAGTTGAATTCAAAGTAAGACTAAAAAACATGTAGCCATCACTTTTTTATTAGTATATTATTGATCTGATTAGGCTCCTGATCCTGTTCTATAGATGATATCTATCTTTTAATATACATGTCAATGAAATTTTTCGGCATCATCATTACTAGAAAATATATGATATTCAATTAACAGATCCTTGCATGTACCATACATAATATTGGGGATCAAAGCATTCTCCTGGCCTTTTTTTTTTATATATATTTTTTCTGAAAATTTATGGTTCTTGTATTTGGTTTTGGGAAGACTGTTACATAGGGGCATTTTTTCTCTGATATTTCCTCCTTGTTCCTATCATCCTTTCACTTGGGCCCCTATATCTGATTTTGATCTAGGGAATTTGTAATTCTTTTTCGCACTTTGACTTTGCCAGATAGAAGGATGCAATGTTTATGCTTGCAAGTCTATTCCCCAGTTTCTGATTTTGGATCCTACTGTCTGTCCTTTATCAATTTCACTGTCTGTTTGGAAGATTACTTGTGAAACTATAGGGAAAAGGTGGAAATGAGCGAAAGGTAGAAAAAGAATTTTGAACGATATCATGACTCTGATGGTGCGGTGTGTACATAATGCTAATCTATTTCTTATTTCTGCCAGTATTCTAGGTCAAGTACTAATAAATTATTACTGGTTTAACCCTAGCACATTTATTTAAGAGTATTGTGCATAAGGCTTCTAAAGAGTTAAGAATCCTAATATTATAACGGTTACAGCTTCCAGAAAGGTAAAAGTTTTTTAGTGGACCTTGGTACTAGATAAAATTAATATAAGCAATCTATTTATGTACCTATAAGTAGTAGCTCTTTGGCTTCAGAAGACTATTTCTATTATTTTATATGTAATGTGTTCTTGTACTATAAGCAATCTGTTTATGTACCTGTAGGCTGTAGCTCTTTGGCTTCAGAAGACTATTTCTATTAGTTTATATGTATGTGCTTTTGTACTAGAGATTGATTGTCACCCTAGAATATTATGCACTGTCAAAATAAGGGATTAACAGTCATCCTTGTATCACATCATGATACACCATATCAATTTGGTATTTTATACGTCTAAGTATCTATTATTTTGTCTCTCTTTTTTCCTTTCCTGTTTAAGCGCTTCTTTTAGCAACATAACAATATGGTACAAGTTCAATGTTTTATTGATAATTTGTTAAATTTGTCTGAATTGATTTTTCAGTTCTGATCATGTTCTTCAAACTCCCGTTCAAGGTTGGGTGATGGCAATCGTGAGTTGCTTATATTTGTGGTACTCTGACATTAAAAATGTAAAGCAGTGAAGACTAATTTTTGGTTGAAATGATCACGGTGAGCTTTTGCTTTTCAGGTCATGGCTCTCTTAAGTGGTTTTGCAGGAGTATATACTGAGGTGATTTTAATTAAGAGCAGTTGCATTAATCCCCTGAGGTTTCTTTAATGATTGCCGACTTCAATCCACTGCCAAATTTGTACTCTGTACCATTGACTTCTTTTGACTCATGAACTATGTTAAAACTGTATGGAATATTTTGCTTTCGAATAGTTCAAAATTCAAACCCCTTTTGTATCAAGTTCAAATTATTGAATTTGTTTATCTGAATTTCTTAATGCTATATGACATAACATTATAGCGTCGTTTAATCCTTGTAGCTGACCCTACTTAGAGGGATAAGGCTTGATTGTTGTTGTTGATCTGAACTTATGAATGCTTGAGTTATATTTGATTAGTCTGCTTAGAATATGGTTTTTGAGCTCTCTTAATATTTACTATAGCATTG
Organism: Cicer yamashitae; assembly: GCA_037974755.1. Lineage (NCBI taxonomy): Eukaryota > Viridiplantae > Streptophyta > Magnoliopsida > Fabales > Fabaceae > Cicer > Cicer yamashitae. Next base: position 50,970,300 of record JBBPBQ010000004.1, read on the forward strand.
AGTAAGAACTCTTATTGTACAATCATGGCTTAGTATCTTTTTTTTTTTTTTAATATTGGCAGGCTATTATCAAAAAGCGTCCTTCACGGAACATAAATGTTCAAAACTTTTGGTTGTATGTCTTTGGGATGGGCTTCAATGCTGTTGCAATATTGGTTCAAGATTTTGATGCAGTGATGAACAAGTAATTTGAGCTCTTCTTTCAGATTTTAGTTTTGTAGTATATTTTGGTTTTTTCTAACTATGCTGTTAATATATATATATATTATTCCTTCTCATTGAACTTGGATAACACAAAGTCAAGCGCCAATAATTATCTAAAGAGAAGACTTTTTGCCATTGTAACTATAAGGCGTAAAATGTCCTGCCAATAATATGTTCCTTATTTCCTATATTATGATGTATATGCAGGGGACTCTTTCATGGATATTCATTCATTACCTTTCTCATGATTTTCAACCATGCTCTCAGGTAAATGTCAACTGATGAGGTTTAAAATATTTCTTGAACGCTGGGAGATTTTCCTTGATTACTATTCATAATTGCATATCTAGTTTTTGGACTGAGATCAAGTCCGCTGACATGGGATAATGAAGCAGGGAAATTTGACATGTGATAGAGAAGTTGTAATGTGATTTAGTCATTTATTTCCTCACTTTTTGGCTGCTTCTTCTGTTTGTTCCCGAAATGATGGTTACTTGTGATGTGAAGTATGGGAAGCAAAAGAGATGAAACAACATTAAGTTTTGATATGGTTGATGCAACAGTAAATATGCAAATCTCAGAAGGACCAAGTGCCAAATACACGACAAAGCACTTATTTAAATTTTCAACTACTTTCTCTCATCTTTGCCTCTCCACTGCACAGAAAAAAAATATTTTATCGGAATTTTCTGATCTGTTCTTGTTTTTGACAGTGGAATTGCTGTATCAATGGTAATGAAGTATGCTGACAACATTGTGAAGGTAAACTGAGATTATGACTTTGTATTATGATATTTCTATTTTCTACAACTGAATATTTACACGCGTCTGGAATTGGAAACATCCAATAGTATAATTAAGATTATGGCATTTCTTATGTTGGAATAGTTCATATGATAATCATAGGAGAATTGTGAAAATTATGATTGGATTCTCTGTGATTTTATTATATTTTATTCTCTATATTTTTAGTATCTTTTTAGTATATTTGATTCTCTAATTATTAGTCCTAATTAATGGGGCAACTACTATTGTAATTTCTTTTTCTATATAAACAATCTTCGACTGTAGTAATAAGACATGAAAGTATTATTCTATTACTTTCTATAATAATACATGCTAGATCCAAAATAACCTTTTTATAGGTTGTCTCTATATTTTAGTGTGATGCTTGTTGATCTTATAAATAGTCAAATCATTAGCTGCTATTTTTTATCCCTTTATTTAATTGTATGGAGCTGCATTATGATGAACGTTTAGCATCAAATGCAATCTATATGTGTGCTTATAATTGCTTTTCATAGTTTATTAGCACAAGAAAAAGCCTCTTTGAAAATTGAAATGAAATTCAAATTTATGATTAACTTCCCAATTTACGCAGGTGTATTCTACTTCAGTGGCAATGATTCTTACAGCAGTTGTTTCTGTATTCCTTTTTGGCTTCCATCTCTCCCTAGCCTTCTTCCTTGGAACAATGTAAGTTGTTAATCATATCATGAACTGGCTTGCATGTCCTATGGTTGTGTTTTTCTTCCAATGACCAAGCATTTCACATGCATCAAATAGGGATTAACAAAGACCATCAATTTATCACATTATATCATCTGAAATTAAAATGTTAAAAACTATTGAGTGTTTCGTTGGCTCCTTTTTTCTTCTTCTTTTATGATTAGGGTTTTGTTGGCTCTTAATGCTAACTTGCGTAAGGTTTTTTAACACTAAAAATTTCCTGTGCATGACACAGGGCAATAGCTTTCAATGCTTCATTTTCTAATGTTGCATGAAATAATATAACCCTTTGTTCTCTTGAATGAATATTTGTTAAATATGTTTACAGTGTTGTCTCTGTTGCAATTTATCTTCACTCTGCTGGGAAGATGCAAAGATGACTATGACTTCTGCCCTCTATTTTTCCGACACTAGATTTTTTTTTATCCATTGTTGATTAGGCTCATTTCAAATATTATTTTGAAACTATTAGTTATGTCAGTGTATACTTTGAAATCCATATTCGGTGTATCTCAACAATGATGGAACCTGGTTCTTGAAAGGTTATATGTAGTCCCTACTAGAAACTCTTATCATAGCTTATTCATTGCCTTTAAAACGAAATAAACCACCTTCTCCCATATATTTTTGTTAAAAAGGTTTAAGCTATGCTATTATTAAGCAGTATGCTTGTGCGTGTGTGACTGTGTGTATTTATATATTGTTTCCATTAACGATCAACGACTTTTAGTATTGAATGTTCTCTATATATTCAATAAACTTGTCCAAAATCAAGATTAAAAGTTACGGTTCAAAGTGACTTTTGGTTTCCCACCAAATGATTTTTAAACATGTTCTGAGAGCAATCTAATTATTTATGCAAGTCTAACCATCAATTACATGTTCAATGACAGTAGATCTCACTTGCATGATCTTTTATGGATAACGACTTATTCTTAAACATTGATATTCTATATGAAACATGATGAGTTCATATTTCAACCCACTTAACTCTATCATAAGTATATATAAGTCTGTAAGACTTCAACTACAAATATTTGATGCTTCTTGTCTTCAAGAATTTTATTGATTTTTGTATTACTTTTTTAATCAAATTGAATTTTGTATTTTATCACTTTGAGTTGAATAGTGATATTGTCATTTTGTTGTTTTCATCAAAATTAAAATCTCTATAAACACATTACGTGGAATGAAATGCTTACAGGATATTCTTCTTATAGTATAGAGGCGAATGAGATAAGGGGATTAGATTGGAATCGTCATGTTGGCAATTTATTTATATAATATAAAAAAAACAAATGAAGAATGAAAGGGGGTAAATTCTTCAGATATGTTATTTTGGGATCAATCTATTATTAGGAATTGAACAATGGCAAAAAAAAAAAAATTAACAGAATTAAAATGCGAGTGAAGAACCTAACAAATCAAAGACCTTTATTAAACAAAAAAAAGTTCCCATTGTAGATGTGAAATTTATGGTCATTCAAACATACATCTCAATTTCATATTGTAAGTCATATTTTTCGGGATTAGAATATATTTCATGATTAAATTTTGGGTTATCGAAATATATATCATAATTTCATATGAATAAAAAGTTTATATTGCAAATCATATTTTGGGTCAAATATCAATTTTGTGATTAAATTTAGGGTCATCCAAGCATACATTGCAATTTCATATTGCAAGCGACATTTTTGGGGTCAATAATTCATCTCATGATAAATTTAGGGTCATCCAAGCATTACATCCCAATTTCATATGAAAAAAAAATCATATTGTCAACCATATTTTGGATCAATAATTGATCTCGTGATTAAATTTAGGGTTATCCAATCGTACTATCTAAATTTCATATGAATAAAAATTCATCTTGCAAGTCCAATTTTGGATCAAGAATCAATCTTGTGATTAAATTTAGGAAAACACGTTTTTTTTGTCAAGAATTCATCACTTGATAAAATTTAGGGTCATCTAAGCATACTACATTAATTTCATATGTATAAATTTATCTCATTATTAAATTTTGGGTCATCCTATCATAACAACTGGCTTATTTAAGTATACACATTGAAACCATTCAATTTTATCAATCTTCTTAAACATGAATAATCAACAATCATCAAGATTATACATTTCTAGATAATCAATAATTATTCATTAATGTTGCAAACAAAAACTACCTCAAAATATTGGTGCCAAACACAGTTTTGGAGACTAAAAAATGTTTACTCAACAGAAGAAAAAAATCAATGCATCAAAAATTCGAATAACAAAGTTTGTGACTAGTCATCTTTTTCTACTCCAATTTAAATAAGATTTCCAGGGTTTTAATAATCAAGATTCATGGATCAGATTTCTAGGGTTTAAAAAATCAAGATTCATGTATAATATTTTTAGGGTTAGAATAATCAAAATTCATGGAATGGAACGTTCTTGGTTGAGTTTCAAGAATGGGATGTCACCATCGCAAGGAAAAGAAAAACATTGATGTCAAATACGAAGATGCCACGAGTCGAAACAATTATAAAGAATTCAAATCAAAATTCGAAAAGATTGAAACCTGAATGTGAAATTAGAATTTAGAAAAAGAGATATAGATTCATTCGAATCTTGAATTCATAGGAAAATTTGCACTCGCAAGTGAAGAAGATAAATCTTTATTTCGGTTTTGGGACAAACCAATATATCTCTTTTTCGCTACTTATACTGGCAACTTGAAGCCCAAGGTTGTTAGGTCAACTGTGTTGCTGGAGGATTCTGGAATTTTTTATTTCGGAAGTTTCGAATTGTTCGAAAGTTTCGAAAATTTTGAAAAAATGAAAAGTTTAAAAGGGTAAAATTGTATTTTCACGTTGATTGGGGGATGACATGTTTTTAAGTGTAGGGGTGCAAGGTAGAATCATCGTGTTACTGGCTAAGTGCTTAATCCTATTTATTTATACCATTAAACTAATTTTTCTTTGACAGCTGGAAAATTATATGAGTTATTTTTTACCGCTAGAAATCGTACGAGTATTTTATTTTATTTTATTTTCTACAACCAAACGTTAAAGTATTTATGATATCTTTTCTGATAAAAAATATTTATAATATTTTGTGGAATACATTTAAAAAGTATTGCAATTTAATAAATAAAAAAATAAGTATTGCAATATACCTCCTTGAATTGTAAATTCATTAGAAACAACATTATCCGTTTTGTTCTTCAATTCTCTTTCTATCCGAATCTTGCAATGTACCTCGTATTGTTCCCAACAGTTTTGTAAGTATATATACTTCTAACCCTTTAATTTCATGATTCTTGCTATGTAATGGTAAAAAAATTTAATCTATTCTTATTCAATTATATATCTTGTGCCTGAATAGTATATTAATATATTTTAGTGTTTTTTTAAGAGAAAATTACTGAAATAAAGAATTTAATACGTAAGAGCTTTATAAAATTTATTTATTATCAATATTTTAAATATACAAAATATAAATATACTGACAAAATCACAATGATACTATAATTACGTTAAAAAAATTTAAAAGTATAATTTTTATCAAAGATACACTAATTCATTTTTTTAGTGTTTTTATTTATAAAAATATTTGTAATATATATATGTCGAGAAATAAATTGTACCGATACAAGTATGTATCCTTGATATATAAAACAAATCCTAATATACAAAAATATTTATGTAATTTCGTCAAATCTCACTATAACAAACAAAATTAGTGAGAATAAAAGAAAGAGATACCAGTCATGCATACACAAAAGTGGCAAATATTAACAACAAAATAAAAACTACCTTCAAATAAAGAAGGACTACAATCTTTTTTACATCTATGTTTACGAGAATTAAAGAGGATATTTTTTTCTTAAAAAGAAAGACAAGCTTTTGATTTCCTCATTTTTCTTTCTATTTTTTTTTTAATTTCAGAACTTGATTACAAATTTTTTTAGTTTAAGAATATATTTAAAAAATTTCAAATAGTTTTGGCAGTATAAGTGCATTTACTTTTTAGAGTTTTTTTTTATAAAAAAAATAGTGATTGTAGTGAAGTATGAGTGGTTTATTATATATTCTTAAAAAAATAATTTTAATGATTTTTAAGAAAACATAAGTTATTTTGTGTTCTTTTGATTAAATAAAAATTATTTTATTTAAAAAAATAAATTTTTTGATAAACTACTAAAAATGAATTTTAATTTGAAAATTTTAAATTATTTTTATATTCTCATATTTTGTAAAAAAATTGGAACAAACCATGTTAACTTTTAAACATAATCATTCTTTTAAAAAATAATTATTTTTCATGAGAAAAACTATACTCCTATATCTTTGACATGATATTTAGGGAGTGTATTTTATTAAAATTTAGAATGACGTGGATTAAAATGTTATATATAAAAAAAAATTGAATTAAGGTTTTGTAAATGTACTAGTTTATTATTGTGACATATTAAAAATTAAATTTTAATTTAATTAAGTTAAATATTATATTAAGGTTGGAATTGAAATGAGTTGTAGGAGTTAATTATATCTGGTTTAATAGCAATAAAAAAAAATGACATTAAGTGATAGCTTAACGGATAAGAGTGAGTATTCGAAATAATAAATAAAAGTTTTGGAGCATAAATGAGAATAAGATTTGAGTGATAATGATGTTGTATGTTATAGTGGAATGGCGGGGGAGGGAAGATGATGGAATATTTGTGTGAGAAATGGTTGGTTTAGGATACGCGGTTAGTTGGCAGCTGCATCAAGCTGCAGTAGTAACACTCACACGTTCTTCCTCCTCATCTTCCTCTTATTCAAACTGCAACAACTTTACTGTTACAAATGGCGGAACCAGGCGGCGTAGCTTTTCTGTTGCTAAAAATTCTTTTTCTTCTCCTCCTCCTCCTCCAGAACAACAACCACAACAACAAGTTGAATGGTTTAAAAATTCTGGAATAATATCTTCATGTTTGGTTGGTCTACTAACAGGCGTTGCTGTAGTGCTGTTCAACAATGTTGTAAGTTGTTGTTAATTGATTTGATTGATTGATTTGATTCTATTTTGAAAATTGAATTGGATTTCAGGTTCATGATATTCGCGATTTGTTGTGGGATGGGATCCCCAATCGAGGCGCATCATGGTTGAGAGAATCTCCTATTAGATGGAAAAGGGTAATACTTGTTCCAGCATTTGGAGGTGTTGTTGTCTCTCTTCTCAAACTCATTTCCAACTCCAATCCATTCTTAAAGGCTATTGCAGCTTCTGTTACTTTAGGAACTGGTAATTCCTTAGGTCCTGAGGGTCCCAGCGTTGATATTGGTAACTCCATTGCCAAATGGATTTCATCAACTCCTTTCTTCAATTCTTCCACTATCATTCCCCTTCTCGCTGCTGGTTCTGCTGCCGGCCTCTCTGCCGGTTTCAATGCTGCCGTTGCTGGTTCTTTTTTTGCTGTTGAGTCTATCTTGTGGCCATCCAATTCAAATTCAAATTCATCTTTATCACTTACCAATACTACTTCCACCGTCATTCTTAGTGCTGTCATAGCTTCTGTTATTTCTGAGATTGGCCTTGGCTCTCAACCAGCCTTTAAAGTTCCAGACTATGACTTTCGTTCTCCTGCTGGTAACTTCACCATTCGTAATTTTCTTTTCTTTCCTATTCATATGATCATTCTAAATTTCAATAAAACGAAAGCTCATTTGATTTCTTTCAGACATTTTTCAATATGATACTGTCAGATGAGATTGATTTATTCAATTTGATTTCAGAGCTCCCTCTGTATTTATTGCTGGGTATTTTATGTGGCCTGGTATCATTGACCCTATCTTGGTGCACATCATATATGTTGACCGTATTTGACAATCTTCACAAGGCCACTGGCATGCCAACTGCTTCATTCCCCATATTGGGAGGCTTATCAGTTGGATTGATAGCATTGGTATATCCTGAAATCCTCTACTGGGGTTTTGAGAATGTGGACATTTTGTTAGAATCTCGGCCATTTGTTAAAGGCCTCTCTACTGACCTATTGCTTCAGCTAATAGCTGCCAAGATAGTTGCAACTTCTCTGTGTCGCGCTTCAGGATTTGTGGGAGGCTATTATGCTCCATCTCTCTTTATTGGTGGTGCAACTGGGATGGCTTATGGAAAATTAATCGCTTTGACTGTTGCTCACTCCAATTCTGTGATTAACCTCTCTGTGTTGGAAGTGGCATCACCACAAGCTTACGGCCTGGTACTATTCTTTCCTATTTGGCTATATAACTTTTAGGTATTTCATTATCTTTTTTTCTTCTCTTTGGGATGGGAGATCAATTTGATCTTTCCAATATGACTTCATGGATGTACAAATGAGCCTTTTCCTAGAGGACCGTAAGGTTTACTAATTTGACATTTAAGCACTTTCTCTTTAGTTCTTTCCTGGACAACTATTGTGGGATGGAGGGAGTAATAGTGTAGGACAAATCATAGAAGATAATACTACTCTAATACCTTGTTGAAATCTTAGGGTTTTAAAACATTATTTTGGTATAATCTGATAGGTGGTTCGATGATACAAAACATTATTTTGTATGGTTCATGTAGATTCCTGGTCCAGTTGTGAGATCAAAACAAATTTTGGAAATTCTTTGGTCTTTAAGGTTGCAGCGTATGGTTGTCTATGTTGGAATGCTACTACACTTTAATTTGTTGGGTCGGAATAAGTCTTGTAAGAATAGGTATCAGCTTAAAAGAAGATGTAGAAGGGGTTAGGGACTGAAAGCTTGAGTATATTATTTCATCTGTCCTTCGCAAATGTTCAGGAAAAGAAGCTGGTGTGGCATGGATGATCATATTAAAGTTCGTTTTGCAGGTTGGAATGGCTGCGACTCTTGCAGGAGTTTGCCAAGTACCACTTACTGCAGTTCTGCTTCTGTTTGAATTGACACAGGACTATCGGATTGTTCTACCACTACTTGGAGCAGTAGGCTTGTCTTCATGGATTTCATCTGTACAGACAAAGAAAGGTGATGAAAGGGATAGAGAAAAGTTGAAGATACAAAACTCAAATTCTTCTTCACTTCCAGAAATATCTGCTTCAATTGAGTCATCTACTGGTAATACCTTTGCTGAAGGTGTGTCATATTTGAGTAATTTGTGTCAAGTGGAAAGTTCACTTAGTATAGAGGATAATAATGATGAAACTGCACACTATGTAAGGAGAACATTTGTTTCGGAAGCCATGAAGACAAGATATGTGATGGTTTCAATGTGCACACTGCTTACGAAAGTAATAGATCTCATGCTTGTAGAGAAACAGTCTTGTGCTGTAATTGTTGATACTGATGATACTTTGATTGGTTTATTGACACTAAGAGACATTAAAAAGTATGGAAAATCTGCAAAAGTTGGAAGCCAAAATCCAAAGGTACAAGAAAGTTTAATCTCAATTGGATGTGATATTATTATAGTTTTGCAACCTTTTTGGCAACCTAGATTATTCACAAGTGCAAGCTAAATTTATACATCAAGTGCGGTTGATAGACACTTTTGATGATATATATAACAGGGGAACTAAGTTCTGACGATATTGCACATTTAACCTCTTATGATTGAAAACCAGCATTCATTACATTTCATCCAAATGTACATATAATAAACGTCAATTCTCTATACATGTAATGTAAGCTGGAAAGCACAAGCACGCGCTTAAAATGGGCCTTGTGGATTTATTTCTCGAAGATAATATAAATTTGTTGCATTGTATTAAAGGATTTCATGCATAAACATTAGGTACCATTGTATAAGTAAATTTCAAAGGAAAAAATGTTTACCTATCTGGTCTCTATATGAAATGAGAATTTGGCCACTGTGTTCACTTGAATAAAGCTCAAATGAGTCAGAAATATGGCTCATGGTATAGCTCGGTGGGGCCTTTAACTATATCAATATATACTGCTAAAACAAGAGCTGAACTAAACTACTTCACTGTAGCTTTACAAATCTGACTATTTGGTTCTTTCTCTTACAGGAAATTTTAGTTTCTGAATTATGCGTTTTAAATGGTGGAATATGTACTGTACCATGTACAGTTGCTCCTGATATGGAACTTCGTCATGCTCAAATGATTATGAAGGAACACGGAGTCAATCAAGTTCCAGTTGTGAAGAATATCTATGAAAGAACTTATCCAGTTGGCCTATTAGACCTGGACAGTATCAGTCTAACATACAGGTATTATTTCATTTTTTTTCCCCATGATTTATCTCTATGGAGAATATGCTCTCTTTGATAAAACTTGTTTAGTAATCCTGGAAATACATCTTTCTCCAAACATATTTATTTTGCACATTTATTTCTTCTTTCTAAAGGATTAACTTCATAGCAGTCAAAGATACACCCATTTTGGAGTGCATTTAGAATCGTAATTTGAATATGTTGGAGAGGTTGAAGGACCAAATTCTTTCCATTTGCTGAACTAAGCTTCATGACATGGAACACAGGCGTAATAAGAAACCAAATGCACAACAGAATAGTGCTAAACATGCGGTATGCAGGTTAAAAAAATCTTGAACTCGGATGTGGATTGCAGAAATGCAAATTTCGTAAAAGGAAATATATACTCTAAAATGGGTGGATCGGAAAGGAAAATCTAGGATGAGGTGGGTGGAAATGAAAATGTTGTTAATTGAACAAGAAAAATAGACAAAGAACAAAGAGACAATAATGGAAAAGAATAATTTTTTATTAATATTGAATGAAATTGATATCATACATATGCATATGTTACTTAAATGAAAACCAACAAAACTGTATGTATGCAGTTTCTTTTTGCAATCCATAGAAACTACCTTTTCTAAACGCTACCACAAACACCACAAACATAAACTGCCTCTTCTAATAATAATAATTACTAAATTAAAAATAACTACCACTCAATATAATTTGACTACACATCAGCCCTATTCAACACAATATTCAACAGAAAAGGACGTAAATAGATGTATAAGTTATTCAGGAAATATGGAGCAACTTTATGTTGGAAATGTAGTAAGAAGTGAGGAGGGTCGTTCTGAATTTCAGGCTTTCACTGAAGATGCTTTTCTGTTAGTACGGTATACCTCTACTTAATTACTACTTTTTGCTGTTAAATGCAGTGCTTTGGCCACAAGACAGTCCCTCAACTGATATTCCACGCTAGCACTTGATCCTCCTTGACTTCCTTTTGATAAATTTCTATTATCTGCCTTAAACACGATGCCATTTAGTTCTGTGGTTGTATGGTGGAAAAGGTCAAAATATTGCTCATATGCCACCGATGGAGACTGATTGTAATGATAAAGTAAATTTGTTCTCCTGTATTTCACATTGGTTTGTAACTCTTGGTAATACGACTTTTGAATTTGTAAATACTAATATAAATTTTGTAAATTTGCTTCATGAATTTGTATTTTGTTAACAAGTTTTTCATCCTCTTCCATTAGTTAAATAATTTTTCAATTAACTTTGTAAAAGGAAAAAAAGTATCATAATTTTAATTAGAAGTTACAATTCATGAAAAAGGTTATGAAATCAATTTTAAACTCAATTTTGTGCACTCAATTTTGTGCTTCTAAGTCATGCAAATTGTGAAATTGGATAAAACTAACCTGGGATTATAGCCTTAAGGGTCCGTTTGATGGACCGGATAGGATATGCACATGATAGGATAAAGAGCAGGATAGAAACGTAAGATATGGGTAGGATAAAAAATTATCATGTCATGTGTTTGATGTGCACGTGATAACAAACTTGATAAGATTAGTTTATCATATTCAGTGTTTGATACACAACAGATAGCAAGATAGTATGATTTATATTTTGATAAAATGATAAATTTATCCTTATAATCTATTTAATTTTTTTTTTCTTTCAAAATAACATTTATATAATTTTTTATAAATAAATAAATAAAAATGATAAAAAATGTAAATAATTTATGAAGTAATTTTATATACTTGAAAAAATTGTGATTTATCTGTCCATCACAATTGAAGAATGACTCACTATCATAAAAATGTAAATAATTTATGAAGTAATTTTATATAGTTGAAAAAATTGTAATTTCTTTATCTATCACAATTGAAGTTGTGATTTTTCTATCTATCACAATTGAAGAATGACTTACTATCATAACATCATCTCGATTAATCAAACTCAATTAGTCGATTTCTAATGCTATGATTTTCATAAAACCGCATTGAAGAATGACTCACTATCATAAAAATTGCTAAACAAAGTTTAATCATCTCAAAAAACATTTGCTCTAACATTAAATATAGCATCACATTATTTTGTTCTCGTGAATTCATATTTATACATAGATGACAAAAAAAATTTCATCAATTTTTTTATATTGTTATAAAATAAAATAAATAAGAAAATAATCAAAAACATATGAAAAGAAGAAATCAACCTAACGTCACCAATCATAAAATCAATTCAATATCAATAACACAGAGAATTATTTCATCAACACAATAAAAGAAATTAGGACAAATATGAAGAAAGAAAAAAAAAATGTAAGAGTGCTACCGTGGAGAATTCGTCTTCGATCCGAAGAGAACGGATTACGGCTGAAACATGATTATTTAAAAATTTTAATTACCGTATCATATCCAATTGCTGCAGGATTATTTAAAAATTTTGATTACCGTATCATATTCAATTGCTGCATTAATTAGAGAAAAATAAAATCCGGTCATCAAACGGCCCTAAGAAGATTAAATAAAGCTTGTTATTTAAAGACCAGCATCATACAAACGAATTAATTCATTGTATGAATAGAGATAATAAGTAGTTAACCAATTATTGAACTTAAAAAAAGTATTAATTACATATTGAAGCACTACAGCTATAAAAGATAATAATTAATAAACACCGCAAATCATCTCATCTTCATAAATTATAAGGGAGTGCGAGAAGGCAATAGATGAAACGACTATTCGATTTCTACAAAAGCTAAACATAATGGTTATTCATCGGAGCATTAACTAGATTGTCAAAAAAAGAAAAAATGAATATCTTTTCCATTTGTTTTCCTATCTGTTTCTATATACTTCACAATCCTCAGAAGTCGTCTTTCATGCTTATCTTAATGTTTTCCACCTTTACCGACAACTCTAACTTGTGATCCTCAACAGCTTTTAAAACAGAGAGCAGGTTGGACCGGTAAATTTCACACTTTCGATTTGCACACTCAAGTTCATTCATAAGTCTTGTGATATGCTTATCCATATCATCCTGCAAGATATCAAGCAATGACGATAAACAAATGCATATTTGAGTATGAATTATCCTAAATTTAAAACTTATGATACAGTAAAATCTATTAGGTAAAAAAATTAATTTAAGAAAATAACATCCAAAAGAAATGAGAGAAAACACATCTAAGGGAAGAGTAACAAATCCTCTAAAATAGGGAAATGAAAGACAAGCAAAATATATAAGATAGTAGTTCCATATCATTATTATTCAACCTTCCTCGACCAAATGCATGCAAGAACAAGATAGATTTGTAGAGCTGATAGGACTTTTTGGCAAATTGAAATTCACATGGAAGTAGACCAATATCAAATGCTTCTGTTCCAACAACTGTCAGACGATATCCAGTCAATCGGTATGAAATTATGAGATGCACATCATGATGGAAAGAATAACCATGTAAAGCAAGAAAAATAGATGATCCCGAAAATCTTCGTGTAATTTTGTAAATGTATGAGTTGGCTTAATCAAGTCTAAATGCTTATTACAAATGTTTGTTCATGTTGCTTTAAAACGATCTTTTGAATTTATAACAGTTACGAAGATAAAAATATTACGATAGATGAGTGGTCATACAAGACATAGTATGATTAGGAATGAAATCATTAGAAGAAAAAAGTAGGGATAGTTCCTGTTGTAGAAAAGAATGTAGAGTCTCGTCTTAGGTGGTTTGGGTATGTGTTGGAAAATCCAATAAGGAGGATAAATCAGATTGAGGATAGTCCAATAGTAAAAGGTAGGAATAGATTCACTTAATATTGGAGAGACCAAAATGTATGTTTATCCAATTATACCGCCAAAATCTTGTGCATGTGCAGCAAACATAACTTCACTAATACCAAAATCCACAATGCATTGGACAATTCAGTCTAGAATATATCACATCTACAGAACAATTCAGTCCTTCAAACCAAGAATTAGAACCACAAAATGTCTTCAGAAAAGACTCTAATGAAGACAAAAATCTTAAAAAGTTGAGATGATATGTGATGCCCTGAGGGAAAAACACCGCAAACAAAAACTAGATCCAACATAATATGCATACTTGATTAATTCAAAACCATGATTAAGATTAACTCTTAATAAATTAGGGGGAAAAGAATGAAACATCAGACAACTGTGAATGCATTTATCAGACTGACAAAATACAAAACTCTAAGACTTTGTTTGGGAGTTAGAAGGGAAAAGGAGGAGAAGACTTTGGAGGAAATGGGAGGAATGGAAAGTTAGAGGAATCCCACACTTCTTTTTTGGGAGAGTATTTTTTAAGGAAATAGATGAAAATACTAATGAGTAATATTTTTATATTTTGAGAGTATTATAAAGAGAAGTATTGAACTTGAAAATTTATTCGAAACCCTCCAAAGCCCTTCTCCAATACAATTTTTTTGTGCCGCCTAATTGGAGGTTTTTAGTCCGATGAAGAAAAATAAAATTTCATGCAAAGTAGGGGAACTATTCACCACTCTCCTTCCCTTTACTCCTTCATTTATCCTCAAAACCCTCCCCTCCCTTTTCCTTCAAAATCTCAAACATAACCTACAGGAAAAACAAAACTAATGACCAAATTTATTAAGGATTAAAACACCAAAATGTAAAGTTCTTGGTCAGAAGAGATACCTAGGGAGAACACAAGGAATTTATCTTTTTAAAGGCAAATTTTGTTCAATCAATAAAATGAACTGATGTAAATATATTATTTTTTACAACAAAAATTGTCTCAAAATCAATTTCTTTAGAAGCAAATAGGTAGTTAGTTTACTGTAAAAAATATATCATAATGTGTTTAACTTTAACTTCCACTGAATATGTATAAATAAAATGAATAACTAGCTTATCATTTCGATTTTAGACCATAAATTGCATACATCCTGACAAGCTTAAGCTGTATAACTGAAAGTTAAAGATTGGCCTAACATCTCTAGTACATCCCTCATTCACAAATCCTTTTGGACTTGAAGTGTGGCCAATGCACAAGTCAAACCTACCTTGTGCTGGAGTTCTACTTTATTTAGGAGAATGATAGTGACAAGTATCAAACTGCTAACCACTTTTATCATAGAGGCTCTACAACCATCTTAAGATTCAATTATTCTATAAGACCTTAAGCTATTGGGTGATGATTCAATATTAGTTTTATATCTCTAACATGGTGGATCATGAATTAAATAGTAAAATACATTTAACATGCCACGTAGAATAAGTTAAAAACAGCCATGAATTGGAATTCTGACCTTGTTCGAATGCTGGCCCGAGCTTTGTTCTTGACAGCCACTTGTGTAATTAGCGCGACTTTCATCATTCAGCAAGTGACTCCTAACCTTTCCATTGCTGATGGGAATTCTCCCCTCATTTCGCATTACCTGCGCAACTCTTTTAGCAGCTTCTTGTAAAGCATCCTTTGCAACATCATAAGTTTGAGGGGAGCTTGCACCTTTATCAACAAATTTAAAGGCCTCGTGTCGGAGAGTATTATATCTAACTGTGTGAGATTCCAAATAGTAAGTATATACATCACAAGAATGTTCTTCCAATATTACATTGCTCTTGGCGTTTCTTGTCCAACGTTTGAGTATATAATGAGATGGAAGAGTGAGGACATTGGTAACTCTAAAGACTGCCAGAATATGTCTGCAAAGAAGGCCTGAAAACTCAAACATTTGGCAACTGCAAGTCGCTTTCATCTCCAAAACATTGAATTTAACATTGTATATTTTATGATCTTCTCCAAATTTAGCTACATGATAAGTAATGACCTCGCCATCATCCTCGGCTTTAGATGCCATGAATGTTAGTGTGCCAACCAACTCCTCTTGGAACCTCATGAAAATTTTTCTTGTGTAAAGCCTGGATGCTTGCTTCTCCATAGGAGATGGGGTCCTCAATATTGGCAAAGTATTCATTGTGTCATAATCTGCTCTTACTTCTTTCTCATTGCGACTTTCAAGAGCTTTCTCATAAAGCTTTAAGAACTGATTTAAACTGGTTGAAGCATTCACATAGCCATCAAAGTAAGAGTTCATGCTATCACTTCGCTGAGTGATGGACATTTCTGCAAAGAATGTGTCTCGCAAATATACAGGTACCCACTGCCTGGAAGCAGAATGTATTGCTTGAAGCCATTCGTTGTCCCTGAGATCATATCTATCTACAAGTGTGGACCAGGAAGACTCAAACTCGTCAATTGATTCAGTCAAGTTAACACATTTGTGAAACTCGGCTTCAAAATTAGGAAACTTGAGGAAAATGTGAGACAACTTCTCCTGGCATTGCTTGAAGATGTGCCACTTGCAGTAACGATGGCGAGTATCGGGGAATACTTGTATTATGGCGGACTGAATTACAGAATCATGGTCGGTTGTTATTGAGAGAGGTGGGCGTCCAGCCATGGCCATGAGCCATGTCTTGAAAAGCCAGACAAATGAAGCTTGGGATTCATTGATTAGAAAAGCACAACCAAAGAGAACAGGTTGACCGTGATGGTTAACACCAGTAAAGGGAGCAAAGGGTAATCGATACCTATTAGAGCGGTAAGTAGTGTCAAAAGTGACGGTATCTCCAAAGAAAGTGTAATTCAACCTTGCTTTGGGGTCAGCCCAGAAAAGATTGGTGATGTCATCATGGTCGGGATCACCTTGAACAGCATAGAAGAAATTAGGGTTTTGGGCATGCATTTGTCTCAAATAGTCAAGAACAAGTTGAATGTCACCGTGTAAAGTACTTCTATGGCGATTATTCCTCATGTAATTCCTACAGTCAACCTCGGTAAAGCCAACTTTGCTGATACCACCATACTCTTTGATGAGTGCAGACATAATTCGACGAGGACCCATACCAGCAGCCTGTAGAGTGTCGATGAGGGTCTTTGCAGATCCAGAAATTTGCCTGTGGGAGCGAAGACAGTGAACTTGATCGGGTGGAACAAGTTCGTGATTGTGTTCTCTGACGAAACCAGAGACGATCCATTTGCCAGAAGAATCTTGCATTTTGACAGATAAGGAGGCCTTGCATCCAACTCTGGTAACTATACGTGGACGCTTGATCTCTCTATCTTTGGTTCTTTTCTCATTCAAGTTGCGAAACCCTTCCTTTGCACAAACGAATTGCCTCTGAATGATAGCTCCGTCTCTTCTTGAACGACGAGATGAACTCACACGAGTACTAAACCCAACACGACGAGCATATGAATTATAGAAACCCTTTGCAGCCTCTTCAGACTCGAATTCCATTCCCTCCGAAGGTTCCAGATCCCCCGCCTCTGGGAAATATACTGCACCGCTGCTTTCTCCCAAATCCATATCCAAATCCAACTCCAATTCATCATCATCCTCTTCCTCTTCCTCCTCGTCAATCTCAATATCAAATTCTACAACATCGTTATCGTTGTCGTTATCCATCCACAATCAATCTCAATAACTTCACCTTTGCTGCTCTCCACTTCAAAATTTAGTTATTATTTAACACTTCACTTCGCAAAGGTTATCTAGCTACCTACCTAGGTCATTTATTTCAAATAAATAATTACATTTTAGAATCACTTTGCTTACAAAATTTAAATAAAACAATTTTACAACTACTCACTAATTATAGTTATACCCTCATTTTTTTGCTAGTATACTCATGTTCTTTTTAAAATGACCAAATTGACTTTATAATTAAATAAAACTTACCAAGTATATTATTAATTTTCTTTTTCTATTTTTACACCTCAACCATCTTTTTGTTGTTCATTTTTTCTCTCATTTATTTATTTCTTCTCTCTTTTCTTAATTTTTGCTACCATTCACTCATTCACCATTAATTCATCACTATTTTCACAAGTTAGAAAACTCAATTAAAATTACCTAAACAAACTAAATTGCTTATGCATTAACTATACAAGCTTTTAATCTATCTTGGCCGATTTACTTAGCCTTCCTTTCCACTACAACAATGACCTAATATATATGTCATTCCCATGTATCCTAGTATGGTGAAATAGTTCAATTGGCAAAGAGTGAAGGCCAAGAAAAAAGGAGGAGACAATTAAGGACTTGATAGCATAAAGGGGAACAAGACCTAAAAAAAAATCTAAGTTATTTATCATTAAAAAAGAGAAAAAAATACTCAAACCTTAATCACAACAGATCCTCGACAAGATCAACCGATATCTCACCTTAGAGTCAATTTTGCTAAAAGTACATATTTGTAACCTTAAAATATCGAGTTTAAATTGTCACAACCCAAAAACTAAACGCCGTGACCGACGTACAAGCTATGCTCCTAGTCTGGCAAGCCTATCAACTAACTTAACAATTAAGCAAATAAATAATTCTAAATAACCATTTCAAAAAATATATAATTTTTCTTGAAATTTCGACAGAGTATCCTCTATAACTTCAATATTCCCAAATTTATAAAATCTCTGTTTACAGTCTTAACTTAGTCATATTTCAAATAGCATAATCTAAATATTTAATACATTTTTCAAAAGACTTTCTAGACTCAAATAGCTGCAAAATACGTCATGGCTCAACAGACTTTACAAAAAAAAGGGTCCTCAACCAAAGAGGTCTACAAAAAAAAATGGTCAAAACTTGAATCTACTAACAGCTTGCTACTCAGTTGCATGTGAATCTAAAAAGAATAAACAACATGAAGGGGTAAGTCACAAAGACTTAGTGAGGAGACAACACTACCATCAACTAGAAGAGAAACACAAAAAGACACGTATAGGTAACATATAGGTAAACAATACTACCTAACATATAGGTAATTTTCAAATAAAATATACACATGATAAAATCATTAACTTGTAATTTAACCATTCAAGTAGAAATATTAAAAATCCAATTCATAAAGAGGTGAATCAAAACGAGTAAAATAACAATTATAGCAAAAATAAAAATGTGACAATGACCGTCGTCTACTCACCACTATGGAGAATCGACTAAGTTTGCTCTACAACAACTCTCAGAGTAACAGGCAAAACCTCAACTAACAAATCTGAGTATAAAAAATATTTTCAAGACTTTAAAAAAATTATTCTAAAGTTCAGCTAAATCTAAGAAAACATAAAAATCCTTTAAATTTATTCTAAGCACAAAAATAAGATTTTTTTTAACCAAAACTACATTTTTCTAAAGATTCATACTAGCATTAGAATTGTGTATTTACTTCAAAGAGTCTAAATAAACAACTTTCAAGAAATTGGCACCCTTCTTCTTCCTTAGAGCACAAACTCTAATCCAAAAATTCTATCCAAGAACTTGCGAATATATGAGGAAGCTTATTTATGGAATATATACCCTTCCCATGGGTTTATTGTGACTTTAAGTGAGAAGAAGAAGAAAAGAAAAAGAAAAAAAAAAAAAAAAAAAAAAAAAAAAAAAAAAAAATGGAAAAATGGGGGTGGGAGTGGATGACCGTGAGAGAGGAAATGGAGAAGGAAAAGGTGAAGTGTAATGAAGGTTTTATTTTATTAGGTTTGTTTGTTTTAATTATATTATCAATATGTTTTTTTTCTCCTTTAAAAATGAAACGGTGCATTTCACAAATTTTCTCGAAGACCTTTATAAAATAGTTATTAATATCACTTTGATTAATAAAAATTTCACACACTCCAATTTTTTTTAAAATAATTGTTAGATAATTACTTTCTTATTTTTTTTAGAATTTGTGAAGAAAATGTAAAAACATCATTTTCAACATTTCTTGAGAAAATTTAAAAAACTGAAAATAAGAATTTTAAAAGTAGAATTTTTGAACTTCTAAAAAGATAAATACACAAGTTTCAAGATAATTTTTATTTTTTCGTTGATACCTTAAAATGTATCCTTGAGGTATAAGCTAGTATTTGTCTATGTTATTTTATTTTATTTTGACAAAAACATTTGCCTATTTATAAATAAATAACGACATATCAACTGAAAATAAAAATTTATTTGTCAAAAAGAAAACTGAAAATAAAAATACTTAAAGCCACCCTCCACCTTTCAATCTCGACCCAAGTGGATCTTGGTAGAATATCAGTATCCGATTATCCGTGATCACTCAGAGTGCTGCTTCAAATAAATTTATCATTTACATTATGGCACATATAATAACAAAAATCCAAGAGTAGCACCCACAGCTGCAATGGTGAGTAAAATAAGATATGCCTATACATTGGCCTGTGCTTCTACTCATAAAGAAATAGCTGACTAAAACGCAATGTCGTCCTCAAAAAAAGAAATTCCACAACTGTCATTCCATTATAATGGGGCCTACAGATGAACGGAACATATTACTCAGGGCAAGCTGAACTTCTCCAGAGGTGTGTTCACTCCTCACTAGATCTACCAATAACTGAAAGAACCGTGGAATATACCGTCTGAATGAATCTTTTTCCAGACCAGCCAACCCTTGCAGTGCTGAGATGACTAGAGATGTCCTAGCAGCTATCTCTTCTTTCTTGGCTGAACTCAGAGGCAGTTTTCGACGTGGCACTGGCTGAGTATCAGACTTGTGAATTGCGGAAGCAGAACCAGCACAAGTTAGATATATGTCCAGTACATTTTCACATACAGTTACTAATTCTTGTTCTAGATCTATCTCATTGTGCACAAAACGATGACTGTCATGTAAGTTTTGTAGAAAGTTGAGGTGATTCTGGAAGGACTCATTTTCAAAATGAACCACAGGCGGGGCAGATAATTCCAAGATCGAGCAAGCTTTCTGCAACTTTTTCAGCAGGACTGACTCTCTATTTAGTTGTCGAGCATGCAAAGCAATAGATGAATATAATTGAATAAGGACTTTGATGTTGAGTGGTGATAAGGATTGCTGGTGTTTTCTGTACAGATCAGTGGTAACCTGTGATAAGAACAAAAAGCTATTGTCAAGATGAACTCACTCAAAGACGAAACTCAAAAACAGATTGAATATTTTGCATTATGAACTTCATGTATGAGAAAGATGCACATGAATCAAGAGCAACCACCACAAGAATGGTGGCATCAATCTCCCTTTTTTACCCATGATAAAGTGTGTAACCAGCTATTACCAATGTGTGATCCAAGAAGATAAGGACAGAGCTGTGTAGGGAAGGGGATGAGCTGAATGGTGGTGATGACAATAAAGGAGAGAGACAGCGACAATGGTCAAAGGGAAAATTAGGGTTTGGTGGAGAGAATTTTTAATGCAAATAAGAATAAAAAAAAGCTGAAACAAAGTATAGAAACTAAAAATAAGTCCATATCCTAAGGAAAGTAGCAAGCTGAGTTTGTGACAGATAAAAAAAGACACTAAAAGATAAATAAGGACCAAAAAGGAGAACAAAAGGATTAAATTGGTGGGGATGCATAGAGAATCAATTACAGGAAATTTGGCGGTCATGTTTAAAATGTTAAAAATCTTGTCATGCTTTTATCTTTTATGTTTAGTACAGAAGGAGCAAGAAGTAAACCTGTATAACAAGTAGCTGCATGGCAATATGGTTCTTTGTTCTTGACACAACATATGTGGCTGTTTGCAGATTGTCATCATCAAACTCATCATTTGTCAAATCATGATCAGAAGACTGTGAAATTTTAAGCACCTCAATATTACTCATGGTTCTCAAGACCTTTATGAATCCAGGCACTGATGATGTAGCTGCATCTTTCAAACACAGAAAAATCTCTTTCCATTCTTCTTCTGAAAGCCTATTACCAAGGTCACCTGTGAGACGCACTAATCCAGCAACTCCAGTACTAGCTGGACCCTGAACAGGACTTCTAATGAAACCTGTCAGTACAGACACCACACCTGGTAGCTGAGACCTCACCATATCAAAGAAGGTGACAAATAAATCTATTAAACATTCTGCTGCTACCGAAGAAGTCTCGGAATCCCATGTGCTTCCTTCAGTATGCAAAAATACTGAAGAAGATGAACAATGACTGTCTAGGATATTCATGTCTCGCTTTCCAGATACCGAGTTATATACAGAGAAAATAACAGAACAGAAAATGCTATTCCAAAATGTGCGTGAGAATAGATGCCCATGATCCTTCAAAATATTAAAAAGAACCTCCAAAGAACTCTTTCTGATAGCTGATCTTGGATCAGAAGTTAATTTTGACAACCCTGCAAAAAAATATTAACTTTAAAACAGAAAGCAGAGACAAGGTTTACAAAAAACGGCCTTAAATATCCTATTGCAGAAGGTTATCCAATGCTTGCACAAAGTTGGTGAAATCACTTCATGTTTGCTTTACTGACATTAACTAGGAACTAAGGATACACTCATATTTACCTTCTTTAATAAGCCAAATTCATTGACCAACTGCAGAAATCATCACTCGATTTTAACACAAAAACTAAATATAAAGCTTACAGATACATTAGATAATGGACAGAATCAATATCGTGGTAAGCAATACACATCTCAGATATAAGCAATCGTTCAATGAAACAGAATGCACAATTTATTGGGGCAACAATATGCTTTACAGTCATAGTGGTGTGGCAAATGTACAAAATATCTTACCATATAGCAATTAATAGCATCTGAAGGCATCTTACCTGATAGCAAAGGAATCCAAAAGGACATGTGATCATCGTTATCAGTAAGATCTTGTACATCCGAAACACCATTTGCTACTACAACTGATGAGCCATCGGCATTTCTCTTCTTATTGCAAACAAGTCCTCCATCAGCAAGTCTGACTGCACAGAAACGAAGAAATGCAATTGCATTGAGGCTAACATCACTATTGAATCGGCTATTTGTAAATGTCAAAAGGCATCCAACACAGTCAGTGAAGGTCGTTGTTTCCGTCTCAGTAATATAAGGGAAAAATTCACGCACTATTTTCTCCATGGTCTCAAACGCCAACAATACTATATTCTTCCGCTTGTCAGCTGCAGCAGCTGTAAAAACCTGAGAGCCAAGAACATTGCATGATAAGTCCAGATATTTTGACGCTTTAAATTATCAAATCCTAACAATAAGACATGCATATGCTCACAGTTTTGGTTTTCTTTAGAGGAAGGAATGGGGCACATTTATGAAGCCCATATCTGAACATGATTAATAGGTGAACTTACTACATGTCATTATATCAACAATTTGCTGGGATATTAACTTTTGTATTGTCATAGATCATTGAAAACCATTAAAAGTTTTACTGGATAAGCGCCCTTGATGTCTTTTTTCTTTTTGATTGTATTCATTTCCTTTTTAACAAGTTTAAAGAGTACAGCACTTGTATTAATAATTTTAGTGCTAAGATTATGAGAACGTGCTATCGCCTTTCTAAGTTACCAACAAGAGAGAGAAAGAGAGAGATCTTCCAATATTTATAGACAAGTATTTTTCATTTTGTTGGACAGAATCTCAGTGTAAGAATTAGCATTTACAGTCATTAGTGGTAAATATTGTAAGTTGATTGTATTCTCCTAATTGCATCCTTATAGTTTAGCTACTATGGGTTAGAATTTATTTCCTCAGCCTTTCTTTTTTTTCCTTCCTATAAATGGTTAAGGTAACTTCAACATGTATTACAAAATTTAGATTCTAAGAAATGCAATTAGGAGGATTTCTTCCTAAAACCTTTTTGCTCAAATATGTACCTTCAATATATGCCCAAATTGAGAAAAAAATGCATGCATAATCAAATATAAAGAATAATAAACAAGCACAAGTTTTTCGTCTCAATTTGTTTTGCTTTTGTCACTAAACAGATATGGTTGAGCAATACTTGACAATTTAAAACTTGGATTTCCTACCAAATAATTTAAAACCATGACCAAAGCCAACTTCAACATACCATAAAAACACTTTTCCAGCCAGATTTCACATTGCTGACACGGCTAAGGACCATCTGTGAAATACAACGAACTATTAATTCTCTAATTTCTGTTGAGTTGCTCTTCTGCATAACAATCACAAATGGTCTCAGAAATTCATTCTGGAAGTTATAATTAGCCAGCTCCTCACGCTCCAAAAATTTCATCGCAAGTTGTCGCAGTGAATCCATGGCAAAGATCGCAACTGACAGGTTTTCTGACAAGCTAACTGACACAAAGAAATCGGATAGAACATTCCATATGCGAGACCACACTAATCTGATGCGGTTCATATTATAATGCCTGCAAATTAACCATGTTCTATTCATGACTTCTTAAACAAATTGAATTACTATTAAGAATTTTAATCACCTGTGTGCAAGAGAAGAGAACCCAAAAAATACCAATTACAAGCTAAAAAGAATTACTTTTGAGTAAATTACAAACCCTTTCTTTAGGTCCAATAAAATCAACAAAAGACAACCTTTTCAGGAAAATGACATTTTATTCATTCTAAAATAACAGATTTAACAATTAACATAAGTATGTATTGTTGGAGATATGAAGTGATTCTTGAGTTTCCACCTAACAGTTGGTCCTTAATATGATATTAGAGCTTCAAGGTGAGGATTGTCTTAGTTTTATAAGCTCTGTTTAGGTCATATCTCTAGCCGATGTAGGACGTAAGTTATTCCCAATACATTCCCGGGCGAGCAGGGCTATTGGTCCTGGGGTGTGAATAATTCAGTGGCCCAGTATCGAATCTGGGATAAAATCTGAAACCATCTTAGATTTTAGGCCTAAATCTAACCTAGAAAATCGTCTTGTAAGGTGAGAATTGCCTTAACTTAAGAAACTATATTTGGACCATTTCTCTAGTCAATCTGGGACTTGTGAAAATGTTTGTGTAGTTGAAGTCAGGACGTTGATGAAATCCTTTTGCAACAACCCTAACTTTATGCTTATTAATTGTTGCCGTCAAGGTTTTCTTATACAGAAACACCCACTCACAACCAATTGCCTACCTTTGAGCAGGAAGAGGGACTGGAGTATAGGTACCAACAGTCTAGGAATGAGTCAAGGAATGTAGTGAGAAGAAGACCACGACAGTCTAGGTTTGTGAATATCGGATTTTGACCTTGTCCTAATACATGACCAGTTATCTCCGATGTTTAAACAAACTCTTACCATATGCCAATATCAACAACATAACACATATGAGGATGTGAAAATCCAGTCAGGCATCATATATTCATATCCTGCGATGTTTCATATTCCTTATACTGAAACCCCCTAGAAAATGTACAAATAAGAAATATAAAAAAATAAAAAATAAAAAAAGTTTCCTGGTCGGGAATAATTACATGGTTTGTATTATACCTAGCAAACTCCATCTCATGTCAAGAAAAGTATTACTTAAGAGAACTTAATGTTGCGAAAAAGAACACAGCCTATCTTATGTAAGGGAAAAGAAACTTACGCAATTTCTACTATTTTAGTGAGCCCAAATACACGAGGGTCTGTTGGAGACTGTAACTCTGAGATGGAAACTTTGCAAAGAGCTTTCACAAATGCTACTATTGCTTCACCATTCAACCGTTGACTATGAGCAAACACATGGTTCAATTCAAAGTTCCCAATTTGATCCAGCAGATTCAAATTAGAAATGAAACTATTTATCTGCTCCGGTGTTACCAATGCAGAAGGGTTGACCCCAACACTAGTACTGTCATATGAACTTCCCCGAACTACGGCCACCATGGCTGGATTCTGGAGAGTTCCTTTCTTAAAAGAAGAAAAACCTAATGTTTTTGGTGTTTTCTCCTCTGTTTCAAAATTAGATGAAGTGAAGAAGGTTGCATCACTTGGGGCGCCCTCACCTAACAGTTGCAAATGCTCAATTCGAGAGAGGCACGTCAATATGTGTTCCCAGGCTTCTTGTAGATGATCACCGTCTTCAATGGCAATTGATATTATTGCCTGTAGAAAATAATATATAAGCAAGATATATGCATCACATAAAATGAGACACATGCAAGATAAATGGTAAAAAAGATGTAATAGTCACACTATATATTCAAAAAGGATTCCAAATATAAGCAACCCATTCATTACGGCTTTCTTGATATAAGTGAAATATTGTTAGAATGACATTAATACATGATTTGAAATAACCAATTGGAATTACAGCAATGTTTGCATTATCATAATGTTTGTAGGCACACCAAATCAAAAGCTCAAGATATCATTAAAATAACCCAACTGACAGCTTTGTTGTCATTATTGTTACTTCAATGTATTTCGAGTTTTTGGTTGGTTGTGCCTATAGGCCTTGTACTGATGCAAAAAAGATGCTAGTATACATGTAAGAGGAGAATGATTTGCTTCAAGATGTTTCAGCAACAATCAAACTAAGATTCATTCACCTTGACAGCATCAACATTTTTCTGTTTCATATCTCCAGCACAGTGCAGATAAGTGAATTTGGCAACAGATGTAACAAAAGCATCCCTTTGAGTCTGCATGCCCATCACTGCTGTAACATGCACAGCATGTCGAAATCCCTGTAAGGATTGAGAAGTAGCTACCCTGTCATCACTCTGGTCAAGCGTTACGCTAAATGCAGCCAGCATAGGCCCCCAACATACTTCGACCATAAACCTCAGTATAGCCACGTCTGTGACAACATGATAAGCAGATCTGCAACAATACGTAAATAGAATGGCTAATTATTGTCAATTACTAGACATGAGTCACTTATTCATAAATAAACCAGTAGATAGCTTAGAAGAAAATAAAATGCACAAATGGATAGGATGTAAGTTGCAGAGAGCTAATACACAATCATATGCAACAACGTCATAATGGTTTTTCCCACTAGAAGTCGGATTTATGGATTAAATGACATCATTATTTGGTATCATTAATCATGTCTATAGACAATATTTAAATAACAACCTTATCTTATAGCATAGAGCTTTTCTTGGTATTAGCATTTTACCATCGGACATTTTGTCACACATAGCATGGGAGTCTTATAATTGTGCGATAAAAATTTTCCTTAACCTGGTGTGGTATTTTTCTATCACCAATAAACACCTCATCATTTCATCAAACCTGCTTCAAACCTATAGTTTACAATTACATTGCTATTTCCATATCATTTTATATGATGGAACAAAGATACTTAAACTGTATCAATTTCCTCTCTAGTGTTGAGAATGTCAAAATGCAACAAGTCCCCTGTAAAATCCCTTGCTCTTCACTAGCTTCAAAAGGTAGTATGTCATTCACCTTTCCTTCACATTTTGTTGCATGACTAGTAGCTTGTTTTGATGCCTCCAAACTTTCACATCCATCATAAAAAATGAAGTTGCACAGTAATCAATTGTTGGTTGAGATTGAGTTTTCAAAATCAATTTTGCGGCAAATAGAATTGATTTTGAGAGAAGTGGAAATTTGAGTAAAACAAAAATTTACACATTTACACTTTAGAAGTGCAAACAAAATCAATTATTCTAGACTCGCTTTATAAATCAATTTTTTAACCTTGATTCTTTCAAAATAATTTGTTTTACGATAAATTTTTCCGGAATCTAAAACAAATGTACCGTAAGACTTTACCCTCTTCATCCTTAATGCATGAAACTCAGGTTCAAGTCTCTTGTATTTCTTTCTCTACCTTTAATAAGCTTTTAGATACTACTTTCCCCCGCTTTGATGTCTGAGGATTGGTATAACCCTCCAAATGCTCTAGCTCTTGGTTCACTCTCCACACTCTTGATATCTTTATTAGGCATCTTCTTTTTCCCCCAATTTTCAATATTTTTACATATGGATCACCTTTCTACCACCAATATTCTTTACTCTCTGGTCCAAAGCCTCTTTTGTAAGTGAGTTCTACCTTTGTAATCCTTTTAATCATCTCATTTCACATATCGTTATAACTTCCTTATGCCTCCCAAAACCCTCATGCACTCTCTCCAACTGATTTGAAAGCATGTCACCAACTTTAGTATGTGATAAGATGTTTATCCCATTTCCTTATGGAAGTGTTAGCTATCAGAAGATAAAAAGTTATAGCAAAATCAAGAAATGTTTTATCCTCTACATTTACTTCCCAAGATCTCATCGCCGTGCAAACCCTCTACATCCTGTAAATGCTCTCCCCACATGGCCACAAGACCATTTAGATCTCCTAGGAGAATATTTTTCTCCTAATGGTATTTCCTAATCTAAACCTTACGGATCCTCCCCAAAAAATGTGTTTGATAAAAAATACATCTGGTGATAGATTTAAGGTAGCATAGCATAGCAAAGTGAAAATCTATATAAATCAAACAAACAACACACATTCTAAATGAAAAAGGGTTTATCAGGTATAGCCTTGCAATGGAGAAAACTTCCACAAAAACAATCCAAACATTGAGTATAAACTGCCTAATATCTTAGCTTACTCTGATTTTCGTGAATTTGATTTAAACTGCTCCTGAATGTGCCGAATGAGAAGCCCATTTGCACCCACTGCTTTTTCCTCGTTTTGCTTCCAGTTCACAAGATTGAGTATACCATCTAATCCCAGCAATCTATTAAAGCTATTTGCTTGTTTACTCTGAGGTGCAGAAGAATCAGCGTTCATCTTAATTTCATTTCTAACAATTTTTTCATAAAGGACCCCAAGATATTCCTCCGGTAAATCCTTTCCATCATCTATTCCTCGGTTGTTTCGGATAAAATCAGCCTTTGTCATCTGAAAAGCCATCAACACGGAATGTGCACCGCAAAATCCAGGTCAAACTCATATTTAGAATCACAAAACAATACCATATATCCTGAATTTGCTATGTCAATTGTGTAAAAGAATTACAATCATATTTTGTCAAAATCAATTACATAAGTATATTAAACATGATAGCTCATCATGTTCACTGAGATTCCTCAACACAAATGCTGTAATTTATCATTATTACCACCCACCTAAATAAGAAGATAAAAGAAATAGAAAGATGAAATGATTGGTATTTCAAAGTTGTATTCAAAATAAACATGTATAAATTGCATTGTTTGTTGGATAATTCTATGTGGTACAATATATATTGATTAATTTTCATCAGTGAAATAATTTGGAGAATACTCAGAATTCAAATACGCCTAATAGAAAGAATACCCAGAGTGAGCACATGTCACAAAGCAGATACTCAAACTGTTGAGCCTAAGACATAATACTGAAGATTCAGTTAGGACAAACCTTATCTTTCACCATATTATTATGAGCGTCTGTATTAAGCATTATTACAGAGTAAGCAAGAACGTAGGCTGTGTCTGCACTGCTGAAAGAACTAGGGTTGCATTTACAAAAGCGCTCAGCAAACTTCTCCATAATGCGATCAATTTTCTGGGCCTCACCAGGCAACCTAAAGCCCTGAAGAAAAAATCGTATAGCTTCACCAAAGTCCATCCCTTTGAAGTGGAAGGAATCTACGTAAGCATGCATAACTTTGAGAGAAAACTCCTCTCTTTCGCCCAAATATTCACCAATCTTGGTCTCGTCGAGACCACCAGTATTCTTCAGGAACAGGGCCACTTCTTCTGGAGAACTACCAATTTTTTTGTTGCTTAGCAAGAATTCAATACCCTTGGAAGGTTTTCTATTAAAAAGTGATATACCTTTCTGCATTCAACCCAGAAAAAACATCAGCACAGAATATGGAAATTTGAAGCTTAGGAAGATGAAATTATGCATATATTGAATCCATTGTTGAAGCATGAGGGGAGATAAAAGAGAAATAATTTCAGACACGATACAGGTTTGTTTTCATGTAAAATCAAGCAGTCGTTTCTCAATGCTAAGCAAGTAAAAGATGATATTTAGCAATATAACAATTTGTCATCCACAAAACCAAAAAAATATCAACCTGAAGCTCAACTTTATATGCCCGGCGCTGCTCTAACGTGGCAGCATCTGAGAATTCAGAATTTGCATCAGGATGTAACTCAAGATCAGAACCAATTCCTTCTTCTCCATTTAGTGTTAGCTGGCTCTCTCCTACGCTAGTGCTTTCAGGGCTCTTAATAAGATACAGATCTCCTGGCCTTATCTGCTGGTCCATCCATGCTCCCATTGACTTGATGATGCTGACCAAGCACTTCACAGATTCATGTCGGAAAGTAATATCTTGTGCTGGAGACAAAGATGTGGTTGACCCAGTAGGTGGTCCCAAAGCAGTTTTCAGAAGGCCGTTGACAATCCTGCAAATATCTATGGAATTATAAGTGTTTAAATTACTAAAACAAGATGCAGAAATCAAACATAGATAATGTATAAAAGCAAACTGTGGACTTGAATACACTTTCATTATTGGAAAAAGACTGCTCCAAGTCTACCATATAAACAAACTACTTGGTAAATAAGCAGGGAAAATGGTTTGACCCTAAAACCAATGCTATCGTTTCCATCCATGCCACTGTCCTCCAAATAACTAAAAAAAGGTATCCGAACAATTTCTAATCTTCCTAACTCACAAAGAAAGTGATCTGTTAGAATATCAAATTATATCTTGATATTATCTGAATATCTTGGTTTCTCGTTTAGGATTAGTTTTCGACCTTATCGTATGGATATAATGTTGAAAATTAGAATAAAATTTATTTATTGAAATATACCATCTCAAGAATTAGAATAAAATTATATTTATTGGAATTGACTAATTGACAATACATCAGATATATATTTATACTAGATTACTAAACAACCAAATCTTATTAGTACTCATATATAACTAAATCCTTATTAGTACTCTTATTCAACTGAATCCCTATACTTGAGGGATATTAAACAGAAACAGGATTTTGACATATAATATTTGTAATTATCTTATTGCTTTTAAGCCTATATAAAGACTATTTCTCTAATATCAGCCATGGCAGATTTTTGACAGCCACCATGACAAATTTGTGAAGGATGGTAGCGCCATGGTGTTTCATGGCAGATATGGCGGATTTTTGGCTTTCCACCATGGTTCGCCATGGATAACACTGATAAAGAGTATTTGTTTGTAGTTTAAACACACGGTTTCACCATATGTCTCTTTGTTTTCCTCAAAAGTTTCAGAATATGATAATAGTTTCTCTTTTCCAGCATGGTCTCCACCTTTTCCGGGTACTATCACTTCCAGCCACCATCGCAGCCGTCTACTACTAGCAGAAAAAAAAATGGAGACTTTTTCGGCATAACCACTTCTATTGCGTGTGCAATCGATTGATCTATGCAACACATAGATTTTTAGGCCAGAAGCTTCCCCACGCTGGCTCAGGCACCACCAACAGCCATCGCGTTCAGCTGCCAACAATCGGGCGTTTGCTGGCTTTTCGACGCGATTTTTCAATCGCTTGGATACGTTTTCCTTCCAGGATTTAGATCTGTCATCAGTTTTCGATTTCAGGCCCCCGGCCCATAGGTTATAGTTCAAACAATTACTGTTTTCGGTTTTGGACGCATTTTCTCTCTCCTATGACCAATCATGGCATCTTTTTGTTATAGTCGCACTACTTCAGTGTTTGTCATACAATTCTTTTCTTGCTAATAGATCATATCAGTGGCTTCTATTCCCACCAATGATCATTTTGGTGATGACTTTCCCACAGAAGAATCATATTAGTGATGACTTCTTTTCTTGTTGATGGTCATTCTGACATTGGCTTTTGCTGTTTATGACTCACATTGGCCTCAGCTTTTGTCCCAAATGCACTGACTTCGTCTTTGTCACAAAAGCAGTTCCATGTTGTTCATTGATCATCTGTCCAAGTCACTCTTACCGGTGTGCTTTCTACCTTGTCTCAATCTTGGTCTCTAATGGCAGGCTCTCTAGTCATTGGTCTCAACACACTATCAATAGTTTCGGTAGTCCTTTCGCCCAACCAATTTCAAGGTTGAGTCGTTGGCACCAACCACAAATGACATGTCCCACTTAAGCTGATTGTTTCAAGTGAAGGACATCATCTGGCCCACCATCATTGCAATTTCATTTGTATGCAGTTCATGAATATTTATTACGGCTCTAATACTAGTTGGTTTAGTTTGGTTTGATTTTCTCTTTTATAGATATACTTGTAACAAGTTTAAAGCTTAGTAAGCTTTAGCTTGAGGAAAAGTGTAAGAATATAAAATAATATCTTGATACTATCTTAGATATCTTGGTTAATCTTTTAGAGGATTATATCTTGGTTAATCTTTTAGAGGATTAGTTTTCAATCTTATCATATCATATCTTATAAATAGGGATAGAATATTTGTAATTATCTAATTGCTTTTACAGCCTATATAGAGTCTCCATTGTGTAGTTTAAACACAGTTTTACTATATGCCTTTCTATTTTCTTGTCATTCAACACATTCCAACAAACCAAATCATACCCAGCCACAGTACCACACTCAAACAATGCCCCCCTCCCCAACGCCCCTGAACCCAAAAACTACAAATACCTTACTTCTATATGATTCCCCAGGATACTCCTTGAACTTAATTCGCAGTTCAGTTCTTCTATGATAGTTAATTTCAGTTAGTTAAGTGGTTGTTAGAGAATGTTCATATTTACTCTCTTTCTGGCTGTTATTATATTGGTCTTCTGCTGCATGCATTCATTCGCATGGTCCTCTACATTGTTTCTGTTTCATTTATGTAGCTCTAGTATATAACAGTTTATTGTAAATTCTAGTAGCTTCGGCTTGAAGCATCCACTAAAAATTCTGTTAGCTCAGATTCTAGTAGCTCCTGTTGGCTAAAATCTGTAAGAACCAGTTACTAACTAACTGACAGTGAGATTCAGTTACTTCTACTACTGAACCTCAAAAACTACAAAGGCTTGAACTTAGAGTATCAGTTTTCAATTGATTCAATAAAATTTCAGATTCTTCCTCTGCACTTGTTCAAATCTCTATGTTTTCTTTCATTTTCCCACACATTTTCTTACTTTGTTTTGTTTTCTTTCACTTTCTTGGAAATCATAATTGATTCAATAAAGCATCTTTTTTTCCACTAAAGAATTTACATTAACGGGGCTATTTATCGACTATTCTGTTCAGGAATCAAGTTTAGTTATCATCTTAGCTTTGTGAAGTATTAGTCCTTGTCTGTTTTCCAAAAGTGATCACTGTCAAGAGATAACAACAGCAAAATATTACAAAAGCATGATACCTGAAGAAAGTAAAAGGCAAAATACTTTTATATTTTAAGGGTGAGTCAACTTTTATTTTCAGTTCGTCCAAGAGTTTACGAATCCATAAAAGTTCGCAGATTCCTGGAGCTATTACTCTGAATTCAGCTTTTGCACTGCTTCGAGCAACAACCCCTTATTTCTTACTTCTCCAAGTAACTAAATTTCCCCAAACATAGGCACAATATCCCGAGGTGGATTTTCTATCAGTAATTGATCCTGCCCAATCAGCATCTGTAAATATAGAGATTTCTCTATCATTAATTTTCTTGAAGTACAAACCCTTTCCAGGATTGGATTTCAAGTACCTTAAGATCTGATAAACTGCCTCGTAGTTCTTCATGGGGAGAATGCATGAATTGGCTTACAACACTCACAGAAAAGAGATGTCAGGTCTAGTGTGGGCTAGATAAATAAGTTTGCCGACTAACCTCTGGTATCTTCCAATCTCAACAGGAACACTGTCTTTCTCCCAAAATTTAGCATTTAATTCCATCGGAGTATCTGCTGGTCTACACCCACTCATCCCAGTTTCATCCAAGAGATCTAGAATGTATTTTCTTTGAGAAACAACAATTCCCTTCTTGGAGCGAGCAACTTCCATACCAAGAAAATATTTAAGCGCGCCTAAATTTTTGATCTCAAATTCTTTTGTCAAATTTTTCTTCAATCTTTCCATCTCAACAATGACATCTCCTGTGAGAATAATATCATCTACATATACAATTAGAATTGCAATTTTACCAACATTAGAGAACTTCATGAACAGAGTATGGTCTGATTGTCCCTGCATATATCCTTGCATTTTGACTGACTGAGTGAATTTTTCAAACCAATCCCTTGGGGATTGCTTGAGACCATAAAAGGATTTTTTGTAGTTTGCACACATTCAAACCAAACTTATCTTCAAAGTCAGGTGGACTATCCATGTATACTTTCTCCTCCAAATCACCATTCAGAAAAGCATTCTTTACATCAAGCTGGTTAAGAGACCAATCTAAATTCACTGCCAAGTACAAGAAAACTCTAATAGTGTTTAATTTGGCAACGGAAGCAAAAGTCTCTGATTAATCAATGTCATATGTCTGAGTAAACCCTTTAGCAACCAAGTGTGTCTTGTATCTTTCAACTGTGTTATCAGAATTGTATTTCACAGTAAATACCCATTTACAGCCAACGGTATTCTTTCCTGTAGGTAACGTCATGACTCTCCAAGTTTGATTCTTCTCAAGAGCTCTCATCTCCTCAATAACAGCTTCTTTCCACCTTGGAATTTTTAGAGCCTTCTATATATTTTTTGGAATTTCTACAGCGGACAACTTAGAGGTAAATGCAGCAAATGAAGAAGACAATTTTGAGTATGACACATAATTAGACAAAGGATATTTAGTGCATCATGTAATAGATTTTCTAATTGCAATAGGAAGGTCTATATTAGGATACTCGTCATGACTCTTAAGAACAGAAGAAGACTTACCTGTATCAAGATAATGTGTTGGTTTATCTATTGGTTCGGAATCTTGGAAGGGTCGAAAAATGAGTCCTTCATTTCTCTATTTATGGTTTCTTCTTTCAAAGATATTTCCCTTCCAAGTAGGGTCAATTGTAGTAAACCATGCTTTGTGTCTCTTTATCTGAGTCATTATGTTGTGGCATTTCAGGTGGTCGTTCATTATTATTGAGATCAAGAATTTGATCATTGTGATTTTGATTTGAAATTGTTGCCCCAAATCTGTCGCAATCTCATTCATAAGTGGATTGAGTTCCAATATGGATTCTTGGGCATTTTCTTTTGTTGCATCAATATAAGTCTCAGAATTTTGTGACAACACTATATCACTTAAAGTAATGATGTTTTCAAAAGTAAAAGATGAATCTTCCTTAAAATTTCCCCCCAAAAGATGAATGTTAGTAAAAAATGGTTGATTTTCAACAAAAGTAACATCCATGGTTACAAAAATTCTTTTTGATTTTGGTTCAAAACACGGATACCCTTTCTGAGTTGGACAGTAACCGGTAAACACACATTTTATTGCTCATGGCTCGAGTTTGTCAAGTTGTTTATGTTCATGAACAAAAGCAATATGGTCATCAATAAAAGTTATAAACCATTTTTTATTAGAAAAGGTGTTTATTCTATTAGAACCCCAAACATCACTATGAATAACTGCAAACGGTTTTGATTGTTTATATGGTTGTGTAGAAAAAGAAGAACGGTGATGTTAGCAAATTCACAAGTTTCACAATGAAATAAAGACGGATCCTTCTTAGAAAATAATTTATGAAACAAATGTTTCAAATACGGAAAACTAGGATGTCCTAATCGTAAATGCCATAACATAATATCATCATTATTAGAAGAAACAAAAATAGATTCAAAGCAAGTACTCCACTTTATATGGTCTTTGAAGTCGAGTCTATTGTCAAGATAATAGAGTCCTCCACTCTCTTTAGCATTGCCAATCATCTTCCCCGTGCTCAAATCCTTAAAAGTGCAATGAGAATGAAAGAAGTTAGCTTGACAATTTATATCCTTTGTTAATTTAGTAATGGATAACAGATTACATGATAAATTGGGAAAATGTGAGACATTTTTTAAGGTTAACACAGGTGACTGAATAACAGAACATTTCCCTGCAATAGCTGAAAGAGAGCCATCTGCAATTTTAATTTTGTGGTTACCTGCACAAGGACTATAAGAAGAAAACAGGCTCGACTCCCCAGTCATATGATCAGTAGCACCAGAATCGATAATCCAAGTATGGCTAGGAGTGACACTAAGTAGAGCAGTATTTGGAAAATTACCTCTCTGAGCTATAGAGCAAGAAGGAGTTTGAGACTCAAGGAGTTTGTACAATTGATCTAATTGTTCCTTGGTGAAAGGAGATGGGCTTGAAGGAGATTGCTTCTCTTGATCAGAGGTACCAACTTGGAGGGCATGACCTTCGTTCACTCCTTTTTTCTTCCAGTTTAAAGGTTTTCCATGGAGCTTCCAACATGCATCACGTGTGTGCCATAGACGCTTGCAATGTTCGCACAATGGTTTTTTGCTATCTCTCTTCCCGTCTTCATTCTTAATGACTAGGGCAGAGCTTTCAACCTCAACAACAGAAGGCGTCTTTACCCATCATAACACCTTGTCTCGCCTCTTCTCTTCTAACTTCTGAGAACGCTTCCCGAAGTGATGGCAATGGAATCTTTCTCAATATTCTGCCTCGGACTTCATCAAGCCGCTTATTAAGCCCAACCAAGAACATGAATACTCAGTCGTTCTCTTGTCTCTTAAGAAACAAAACACTGTCCTCACAGCACTTCCAATGATCATCATAGCAGAGATTCAATTCTTGCCATAGTGTCATCAACTCATTATAATAGGTAGTGACATCTCTATCTCCTTGTTTGGCATGCCATAATCGTGATTTGAGATTGAAAATTTGAGAAGAATTATGAATATCAGAATATGTTTCTTTGACAGCCTCCCAAACTTCCTTCACAGTAGGCAAAAACATAAAATGTTTTCTAATCGTTGATTCCATATTACTAAGCAGCCAAGCAATAATAACAGAATTCTCAGATTTCCAAAACCTGTAATTCGGATCAGTTGTGGTAGGCATTGGGACCTCTCCTGTGAGGAAACCATATTTTCCCTTACCGTCTAGTATCAATCTTGCGGTTTGGGACCATTCAACATAATTTTTTCCATTGAAATTCTGGATTTCAACCTTGAGGGCATTAGAAGTTCCCTCATGCCCAAAAAAATTGGAAAAACCATTGTTAGATAAACCATTTCAGCCGCCTGGGCCGCCGCCACTGCCTAAACCAATACTGCCTGCGTTGTTGACTACTTCTGATTTTTCACCAAAACCATCGTCGCTGTTGCCGCCACTACCCATAAGGGTTGCCTTCCATGGGGTATTGTGTGTCATTAGGTAGATAAAAAACGGGTCGACCCTTTAGCTCTTAGAGCGTGTGGCTGTTAACCATAAGGTCGGGGTTCAACCCTTTTAGTTTTGGAGCCCCAAACCCTACTGGGTTGTGGAAAGCTTTACATAACCCTAACTAAGAGCTTTGATACCATGAAGAAAGTAAAAGGCAAAATACTTTCATATTTTATTACTACAGTCCTAAGCTGTTTATATAGGAAAATAAATTACAATAGTAGTAATGACATAATCATAACATAAAAATAAACATAATAATATAAAATAAAAGAGAATCAAATCTGATTTCCCTTAATTCTTCAACAATACCTTTCAAATATGTTCGAAGCATCCACATCACAATCATAATTGACAAAAATGTCAATAATAATCTGAGGATCTTGAGATAATTTGTCCAATAAGTTAAGGACAGTCATTTTCTGCAGAAAACTGGGCTGAAGAACATTCTCAAGAACTCGGAGGATAAGCATGGGGAAAAACATGCCAATTTCTTTTTTCAAGCCTGATCTAAATTTCGATAACAAGTTCATGAAAATGGAACACTGAAGTTGAAAAATGGCCATTGCTGAAAGGGCGCTGTTCTTTAATAATGACAAGCATAGATACTGCTTGATGCCATTGAGAAACCTGCACCATGTAAAAGAAAATATAGATGTCATTATTATCATATTATATGGAAAAAGAAAGATATTGGGGATTGTGTGTGAATTATACACCTTAAGTGTTATTTATCTTAGTACGAAATAAATATATTCTATAACTAGGGTAGGATAAAATAGGAATACAAATTCAAGATGCAACCAATAACGAAAGATACAAAATGTGCAAGGCTGCATTGTCTCTCTTTATATAACAAATTGCAACTCCCTTAAAGTATATACATGTGCTGATCTCGTAACAAGTTTACAAACAAAGCGATTTTCAAAGACATATGAGCACTCCACTTCGACCAAACACACCAAAGGACTACATGTATGACATGTTCAACCAAATGTTAATGTAAATTTTTATTTTTTACCAAATCAAAATAACCAAATTCGCTCCAAAGTAAAGGACATACCAAGCACTCTCCGGGAACCTCAAAAAGATTGTTCCAAAGAAAAGTAGTTGGCTTTATAATTTAAGGGCTATGAATCTGCATTCTGCACCAAATCAATTGTCTTAATTAATCCTGCTAACACAGAGATTTTGGACACATAGAATGGCCTTATGACTTTCAGATGGGTTTGTTGGGAATGTTTACAGAAAAACATTCCACAATAATTCAAAGTTCAAACACAAGTGGTCGTAATTCACCAGTATCTCTATCAACTCTCAACAAAAATGGAAGTGCAAATTAAAAAAAATAGACATGAATAGAAGTTCCAGTTCATAATGTCTGAATCATGCATATCGATGAAGTAATTACATTGAACGAATAGTTTTTGCAAGTGAAGAGTAAGATGGCACTTGCCTTTCATTGACGCGCCATATTGAGCCACCGTTATCCATGACAACCTTAAGGAGCTCCAAGGACAATATTTTTCCTCTCAAAAGGATACGATCATCGGGGTGTTGTTGAGAGGAGAATTTCATAGACAATTTGCACAAATTTTTAAAAAGAAGAAAACCATCCTCCCTTATTTTACTACTACTAGTATTAGTTGCATCAGGTTCAGGATCGTCCAGTTGTGGTTTGGGTATTATTATTTCCATAGGCGATGGGATGAGAGGAAGACCCTGAGTGGCCTCCATGACCTCGTTGATAAAGTTTTGGCAAAAATGTATGGAATTGCCCTCGTTTAAATTCTTATCGGTGAATTCCAAGAGTTCACTAACAGAAACCCTTTTAACGGAAACATCCATGGAGTCCTCCTCGACTCTGGTGAAAACAATAGTCATGATCTGGGCAAGAACCGACTTAGCACAGATCTGATTGGTTCCGTTTACCCCACCGAGGTATACATTATAACAAGTTCTAACAATCTGAACCAGACAATCTCCCCGGATCAGAATGCATGGGGATCTTACAGATGAAAGCAGGACTCTGAGCACTCCCAACTCGATTGCCTCCTCGCCAAGGCCACCCGACTTACAGATGGCGTCAATGATATTAAAGACGACACCACCGCCACCACCAGACTGTGAATTATTATTATTATTATTATTATTATCGATCTCGCCGCATACAAGGCCAAGAGATAGCAGTTTAAAAGTGCATTCAAGAGCAGGTTCAACAACCTTGGCGTAAGCAGAGTCAAGCGCGAGAAAAAGAGGTTGAAGGACATATTCGGCATCCGAGGAGGAGAGACCTAAAAGAGGGGATTTGGAATCGAACTCCGACTCAGACTCGGAAAGGGATTCGAGCTTGTCAAGGGTGGATTTGCAGGAGGAGACAAGGTGAGAGTGCTTACGCCAGGCTGCGTTCTTGATGATCTTGTCGAGTGATGGACCAAGGACTCTGCCACACCGTGAAGTACCTCCAAGGGATTGCGATGCGGACATTTTCTTTCTATTTTATGAATCAATCAAAATAATATTTGCGATTAGATTGGATCGTATAATTTACTCACTCATCTGTCTGTTGTATCGTCATGATTCAAATCTAAACCTAAACGCGTCCATTCTCCTCTTCTATTCAATCAATTTCAATTCATTTGAGAATTAGTTAAAGCATTGCTCCTTCATTTGGCTCCTCAGCCTACGTTTCTGCGTAGGAAATGTCAAGCCATGTACCACACATGCCGTAAGTAAGGCTCCGTCTCGTTTCGGTTCGATTTTGGGCATTCAATTTTTATCCGACCCAATTCGTCGACTAAATTACATACCCCTCCCTCGCATCATAAGGATATTAATTATACCTCTAAATAAAATTTTGGCGTCACCTAATTTCTTTCTTATTTTACACTTTATTTTCTTCCTAAGTTTAATAATTTGGTAGTTTCTATTGTATTAACCTATTAAAAATGAAAGGTCTCAGTCAAATTTCGATTATTTTATTTAAAATTAAAATTACATAAAAATTATTTTTTATAATTGATATTTATTGACGCAATAGAGAGCGAAGAAACATGCGTTGAAGTGTCAATCTAGACATTAGTGATGATAATAATATAATTACATTTAATCTATTTTAAAATTTTGTTAAAATTTTACTTGTCAAGTTCTAACTTTTGTTACACAACTTTTTAGATTACTAAAATAATATTATTTTTTAATCACTATCCTTGTATTTGTTGTTTCATCCTTTTATTTATTTTGTACGATCGTCAAATATTCACGGATAACCATGTTAATTTTAAACATATTTTGAATATAATGTGGAATCTATAAACTCCGACAAATCTCTACAAATTTATCAAAATTGTCGTTGACGACATACTCTATCATTGTCCTTTCCTTGTGTTATTCACAATTTTATATCTCAAAATTCACTCATATTTCTTTTGCATTGATTTTACCGGTCGAAAAAATATGGATATTAAGGACCAAATTATGCCTTAATTCAACTCAATAGTTTGTCTCTTCTCTTTCAAAAACTAAGTTCAAATATGTGTTTAATTTGTTTATTCTCTTTCAAAAACTAAATTCAAATATGCTTCGATGATGGCACGTGATTCAACAATAAAATTCAATGCGGCAATTCCATTTCAGCAAAAGATTTGAACAATTTGTATATAATATTAGCAATTTATTTCCCCCTTTTTCTCGCATATCTAATTTTTTATCTTAATCTTTTGCACCTCCAAATTATTATAATAAGATTTGTATACTGGTTAAATAAGTTAGGTATTGCTAAACCAAGTAAACCTCTCGCTACGCTCGAATCCCTCTAATAATTTCCGGTGAAACACGTATGAATGCCATGAACCCTAGCCAAGGTTGGACACAAAAAAATTACACTAAATGGCAATTTGATTAACTACAAATAGAATTCAAATATTTCAAGAAAATATTTTTAACAGTGTTAAGTTAAATGCCCTTAAATGTGTAATAATTTAACTTAAATAGGGGATGGGAGTGTAATAGTTGCATCTTTCAAGGAATAGTGGTGTTTAATTTACTTTTTTATATAAAATCAGTTGATTTTCATCTCTCATATTCTTATAATTCTCCTATATCTTCTCTAAATTAATATGGACAGATTTAATTTATATAATACTATTAACAAGAATAATTTTTATCGCAATTATCAAATCATTAAAAATATTTAACTTTTATCATTACCTTTAAAACCATACATATAAATAAATTATAAATTAAATAATTCAAATGAAAAGTAAAATTAAAAGAAAGAAGTCTCACAAAAACTTAGTAATTTTTTTTATATATAGTTCTATATTATAAATAAAAGAAATTCACTTCATAATATTGCTCTTAACTTCAAATATTTTATGATCCATAAATATGGACTGTATAATATTATAAAGACTAGTACACCTTAAAGAATATACTGAAAATTTACACCTAAAAAATTAAGATAATGGAGATACTTAATTATTTTCTCTTTCTCTCTTATCTCAAGTCATGTATATTTAATAAATATTTTTCTTAATTTCATATCATATTATGAGTAACATACTCTAATATATAGATGATCATTAATTTATTTCTTACAAGTTATATTGCAAAAATACTTTCTCTATTTTATCATCAGATTTATCTAATTTATGACACGTTTTGGTACAGTCGTTAATAGATATCAAGGAATACTATTTATTATTGGACATTGTGTGTACCCTTTCTCTCAAATTATCTTATCTTTTGTTTTCTACATTTTTTGCCATTGAAGAATCTTGAACAACTTCATTTTTTTTCCCGTTGTTCTTAAACATATTCTTTATATATGGAAATAAAAAAGGCAATTCTTATTATATAAGTTTAAAGATAATCAATTACATGGTTACAGTTGCATTACTTTTGATATTGCATTCGCATATGATATTATATGTGTCTTGTAACATCTCGTTCTTCATCTATTGATTGATCTCACCACGCTTGAAGTTTTTAATGTTGGGAAGTTTTCCATTTGAGGTTTAGAAGCACTCAAAAAAGAATAAACTTGTTGGAGAAAGAGGTTTTGTGTGTCTGTAAATTTAGCTTATATAACTGATTTAGGTTACTGAATTTCATGTAACTAGATTTAGCTTTACGAACAAAAAATGGTAGAGTAAATTTTTCACATGTATAGCTTTTACACATGTTAACTTTTGTGTGTTGCGAGATCCCCGTTATGATTGGTTATGGAGATGTGAGAGGCAAGACAAACTCGCTTAGTGAATTGGTGTTGGTTGCACCTATATTTATGGCTGAAAATCTCAAATATTTTCTTATTCATTACCACAATTATTTCACTCTTTATAATGGTAGTATCCATACCTTATGTCTATAAAATATTTATTTTTATTACCAAAATACTCTTCTCATATTTGTTCAAATTAGCAATTAAATTAAGTCGTTGTGTTGTCGACTTTATAGAACAACTAGAGTTTTCATTACTCAAACTTAAGGGTTACATGCATGTTACTATAAATTATTTATTAGAGTTGATATTATCCTCATATTATGTTCATTATTTCTTACCTCAGTTTTGATTAAATGTCAAGTCAGTTATAAACTAGGGTTTTCAAACACGTGGAGGCTATGTTAGAATTTTGTATGGGAAACTTCGGAATTTATTGGTAAGCCTCAATCCCTATCTAATAAATTAACAGTTAAATAAAAAAAAAATATTTCCTATAATTTATATAATTATAATAATAATTAAATATTATTAATCAAAGTAAATAACATTTTATTTAAAAAAAATTATTACTCATAATATTGAACATTTTAAAAAATTAATTTTTTTCTTAAATGTAAAAAATTAATATAATATTATAAACAACAGAATGATGTTTTTTATTATAAAATTATCTTTCAAGAAATACAAAAGTAAACAGGTAGCTTTTTAATTCATAAAAATGACGATTAATTTATTGGTTTATAAGTAAATACACTAAAATCCTTCGATATATAAATGTATCGTAGAAACTTCCTTTATTTCCCAATTTTATTTTCCTAATATTTAGGACATGATTAAGTAAAGAAAATGT
The DNA here is from genome assembly GCA_037974755.1 of Cicer yamashitae. Taxonomy (NCBI): domain Eukaryota; kingdom Viridiplantae; phylum Streptophyta; class Magnoliopsida; order Fabales; family Fabaceae; genus Cicer; species Cicer yamashitae. Next base: position 51,013,311 of record JBBPBQ010000004.1, read on the forward strand.
GAAATATTATAAACAAAAATGGTTTAAGTTTTTATTTGTTAGACAAAACATCTTTCGCGGTCCTTTAATTTCATGTAACAATTTAGTCTATTATTATTTTCTTTTTTTGATTTGATCATTTATATAATTTCAAGTAACGATTTTATCTTTAATGTCTTAAAATTTCAACAATGTTATTTTTTTTGTATAGAAACTCAGAAAAATTCATCATTATCTTCAAACAAAACTCATAAAGTTCATTATCAATTTTAAGAAAATTCATATCTTCATCTGCAATAACATCAAATTCATCAAATAAAGATCTCTTTAAGATTTTAGCCCTAAATCACTTTAAAAACTCCTACACGTTTTTTATTTGAACAAGAAAAACTATTATTTAATATTTTAAATAAGTAAATTGAAAAGATAATTTTGTAAGTTTTATTTTCAACTATTAATGATTAAAAGAGGTGTAAGTTGCTTCTTATAAGAAGGTGTATGTATATTAACAATGTACACATTTTCATTTGAACACAAAAAGTATCTTTATTTATTTTAAATAAGAAAATTTTAATGATAATTTTGTAAGTTTTATTTTAATTATTTCATAATTATTCACATGAAACAAAACATAATTTTTTTAATAAAAAATGATGCAATGTGAAAAAATTGTCATTAATCTCCAAATTCCACTCGAGTTTGTTTACAAATCAATTGTATTTAATTATTTTAAAATTAAAGAAAAAAATGGAGACAAAAATAACTTAACTGGTGAGTGAGAATTGTGATCGGGTGGGTAGAAGAAATCAAAGATGTGAGATATGTCGATAACTGAACAAATTTTCAATCTCATTTTATTAGAAATCATAAATTTAAAATATATATTATAGGATTAAATAAATTTTTGCTTCTTATAAAATTTCACTATTTTATTTTTAGTCTTTATAAAAAATTCGATTAACTTTTAATTTTTTAAAAATTTATATTTTTATTTTTGGTCTCATATTTTATACCAACTATTGTGTGTCTTCGAATTATTATTCTTGCAATAGTATTTGGAATATCATAAAAACTTTCATTACAAAAATTTATATTTTTTTAACAAAAATTTAATTAAATATGAATAATTAAACACACAAAGCTTAAAAAATCATATTTAATTCATCATTTGTTAAAAAATTCTAAATTTTTGTATTAAAGTCATTAAATATGTCATAAACACTTAAAAATTCAAAGGATATACAATAGTTGATTTAAAACCAATGACAAAAATTGAAATTTTTTAATAGATTATAAATTGATGAAATTTTTTATAAGGATTAAAAACATAATAATAAAATTTTACATGAATTAAAAACTTATTTAACCTTATTATATATATATATATATATATTGTTTTTCTGTCTTAAAAGTGATGTCAATACCATCCTAATGAGGTTCCAAAGATGAGACAAGTTCAACCTAATAATATTAACATAAATTAATAATATATATTATATATACACACTTAAAGTGTATTTGGTCGGAGGTAGATGGAAAAGAGAGGAGATAATATTTAAAAAATTTATATTTAGTTCAATTTTTAGGAGAGGAAATGAGAAAGCCAAAATCACTTCTTTAATTTATTTTAGGTTTAATTGCAGTCCCCCTATTTTTAGTGGTTTACGAAATTGGTCATCTGTTTCAAAAGTCGACAATTTTGATTATCCTTATAATTATTTAACTAAAAATAACGACATGAGATGTTTTAAATAATGTGTCATATAATACGATAATGTAGAATAATTAACATTCATAAAATATAAATAAAACACCATAAAAGTTAACTTTCAACTTCATAAATTTTTCATATTTATAATTTAATGAATGACATGTGAATAATGAATGCATCTAAATGGTTCTATATATCTAAAATTTATATCGTATTATTTAAAATACGTCAAACCATCATTTTTTTAATTCAAAAATTTGATAGAGAGACAAAAACTATCGACTTTTAAATTAAAAAAACTAATTTTGTAAATTGATAAAAATATAAGAATAAAAACTATCACTAAACCTTTATTTTACTCTCTCTATTTTGAAGAATTTTGAAAAAAAAAATAATTCATATTACGAAATTTCCATTAAAATCGATCACCTCTCTTTGAAACAAAAAGACTCTAATAACAATAACAAGTTAGTTGAGTTTGTAGTCAGAGTTGCTTTCTGATCTCTTCGCAAATGTGGAGAGAAGAGATTTTTTGCGGGTCCCACGTATTTTGGTCTATGTAGCAAACAGCTGATTTTGGGTGTCTCTCTCCTCCCTAACTCTCTCTTCTCTATTTCTACTATAACAAACACAGCTACATAATTACTGTTTTCTTGGTAGTTGTAAGAATCAAAATATTTTCACAGAACAACCATCAAAATGACGGAACCTTAGCCCCAAATCTAACCCTAGTCCCCAAATCGATTTCCCCTTTGATATCCCACTCTCTTTCCGGCGGCGGCGCAACTTCTCCGGCGTTTCTCTGTGCGCGACCACATCTCCGACGCAACCCTCTGTGCGCGACCACGTATCCGGCACGACCCTTCTCTGTGCGCAACCATTCTCCGGCGCGACTCCGTCTCCGGTGCGACTCCGTCTCCGGTGCGACTCCGTCTCCGGTGCGACTCCGTCTTCGGCGCGACTCCGTCTTCGGCGCGACTCCGTCTCCGGCGCGACTCCGTCTCCGGCGCGACTCCGTCTCCGGCGGTACCCTTCTAATCTTTCTTTCTGCTTTTAGATGAAATATTTATAACCGGAAGCTTTTTGTTAATGACTGTTATGATACTTCCCTCCTGTCCTATTTATAAGCAAAATGTTTGGATGAACACTTTTGCTTATAAATAGGAATGGAAGGAGCATTTATGAATCCATTTGTTTATTAGTTTGAACTAGAGCCACGTAAGATGATTCCTGTTATACATACATTTATTATTGTGCTTTTACATAAATTTTTCATCATTTTTTAATAAGACCATGTTCATCTTGTCATCTCAATAACAGCGAGATGAACATGGATATGAAAGAACTTGTGAGCAAATATCCAAAGGACCAAGTGCGTCATTGTAACATCCCGATCCTTACGAGCCCTAGCTCAATTGGTAGTGGGAATAGAATGAGGCGGTACTTATCCCCTAGGTACCGGGCTCGAATCCCACGAAAGGCAAAAACTCGCTATTTCCAACGGTGGGAAAGGGGGCGAGTAACATCCCGACCCTTACCGTTATCGGCGGGATTCGAGTCCGGTACCCAGGGGATAAGTACCGCCTCATTCCATTCCCACTACCAATTGAGCCAGTAGCTATTTCCAACGGTGGGAAGGGGGGGGCGAGAAGGTCGTGATTAACATCGCCGATAATGGTAAGGGTCGGGATGTTACGGTCATGTTCATTTTGTCATCTCAATTTTGGTTAAACAATTCAATGAAAAACTGGTTTTAACTAAATACTGGTTCAAACATATTAAACTGGTTTGTAGTTATAAACCAGTTTTAAGCAGGTTTGGGACTGAATTGAAACCGATTTGAAATTAACCCATTTTTATGATAGTGGTTTTCAAGGACTGAATCAAAACATTAATGTGGTCCAATTCAGTTCTGTTTTTGGACCATGAACACCCCTAGTTAGGACTTAGGATTGATTGATTTAAACTATTCTTGATTTATGGTTTGATTTAAACTATTCTTGATTTATGGTTTCTAAGAATATCTTGATTTCTAAGTGTGGTTCTAAGTGTATCTATGAATGTTTAATTCACCGGCACAAAACAATATCAAGGCGGACCCTGATTATAAAAATTGCAGTTTTATTAATTCGCCTCTTATTTGTATTACTCTGATTGCAATCTCCCATTCTGCAGTGTCGCACATATGAGCAGCACTCGACAGCGAACCCTTGGTGGCGGAAGTCATCATGTATTGGACTATCTGAAGCGCATGCAAGCAGAGAATCCTGCTTTCTTTTATGCAGTCCAGGGTGACATTGATCACGTGGGTGGGAATATATTTTGGGCTGATGCAACTTCTAGGATGAACTACTCTTATTTTGGGGATGCTGTTATATTGGACACAACCTATAAGATTAACCAGTATCGGGTACCATTTGCCGCTTTCACTGGCTTTAATCATCATGGGCAACCTGTTTTATTTGGTTGTGCATTGATTTTCAATGAATCTGAGTCCTCATATATATGGCTGCTTAGAACTTGGCTTCATACCATGTCTGGACGCCACCCTGTCTCCATTATAACAGACTTCGATCCAATCATTCAAGTTGCAGTTGCCCAAGTTCTTTCTCCAACTCGCCACCGGTTCTCTAAATGGAGCATATTCAAAGAAAACCGAGGCAAATTGGCTCATTTATGCCAATCACATCCTACTTTCGAAACCGAATTCAGGAAATGTGTTCATGAGAGTGAGACTATTGATGACTTTGAGTCTTGTTGGCACTCACTATTGGAAAGATACTATGTCATGGATAATGAATGGCTTCAGTCAATGTACAATGCGCGGCAACATTGGGTCCCTGTCTACTTGCGGGACAGTTTTTTTGGAGAGATGTCTTTAAATGATGGAAATGAATGTTTAAACTTTTTCTTTGATGGATATGTGAACGCATCCACCACTTTACAGTTGTTGGTTAGACAATATGAGAACGCCGTATCAACTTGGCATGAAAGAGAACTAAAAGCAGATTATGAAACTACCAATAGTAGCCCAGTTTTAAAAACACCATCTCCTATGGAAAAGCAAGCTGCGAGTCTTTACACAAGAAAGATATTCATGAAATTCCAAGAGGAGTTAGTAGAGACTCTTGCAAATCCTGCTACAAAAGTTGATGATTCAGGAGCTTTAACCACTTATCGAGTTGCCAAATTCGGGGAAAACCAAACATCTCACATTGTCACTTTTAATTCTTTTGAGATGAAAGCTAGTTGCAGCTGCCAGCTGTTTGAATATTCAGGAATCATTTGCAGGCATATATTAGCAGTTTTCAGAGCTAAAAATGTTCTTACACTTCCATCTCATTATGTGTTGAAACGCTGGACAAGGAATGCAAAAACTGGTGTGCTGTTAGATGAACACTCATCTGAATTGCCTAGTAGTTCTCGTGAGTCTACAACAATACGTTACAACAATTTGCGTCAAGAAGCAACCAAATATGTGGAAGAAGGTGCAAAATCAATCCAAACATATCATGTTGCAATGAAAGCTTTGCAAGAAGCTGCCAAGAAGGTTTCTACCCTAAAAAATCAGAGTACTGGAACAGCAGAGGGGCCATCAATAGCCAATGGAGGCAGGAGTGAGTTGCTTACAGGAGATGAAGATGTACCAAGCTACCTATCTGTGGTTAGTTTCTTTGAACTTGTCATCTTTCTGTAGATTGTAAATGTAGCATTAGGTAAATTTCTCACTTGGGCAATCATATAAGAGTCTTTGCTTGATGAATTCTACACCGTGCTGCTTCCAAGGAACTATATTTTTACTGTCTATTATTGTTATGTGTCAAAACAAGCAAAATTAAAATTGTAAGAAAGGAGGGGAAGACGAAACAAACAACATTGATAAGCAGGGCACTTGGAAATCATTCATCTTATTTTCTAAACAACATTGATATTAGATACATTTTTTTAGAAAAGGGAAAAGAGCATACAGCCCCCTAAAACTTTGGACCTTTTGCATAGTGGTGCCACTGCCTCAAGCTTTAAACTCATTTCAATAAATCCTCAAACTCTACCTAATGTACCCATAGACCCTTCAATTCTGATAGCATCCTTTAACTCGTTATCTGAAGTGTGCGTAACATGTTACCAATTGATAAAATAGTATCCTTCCTTCACGTGATATCCTCACCATGTGTTTTTCATGTCACCATATCTCATTCATTGTGGTGTAGGCCATCTAAGTTTGAATAAGTTGAAGCAATTGGTTATTCTCCTATCAAATTGAAGTCCTTGGAGTGTGAGCCGTGTTAGCTTGATAAGCATAATTTTTTTTTGACAAAACTTGATAAACATGTTAAAGTGTGTCTTTTTCTAATAGTGTCAATAATAGAGTTTTCTCTTCTTTTGATATTGTCTATTTTGATATTTGGATTCATATTCATTTTTCCTCTATTTTAGGATTTTCAAGATGTACTTATATCACTTTAATGAAAAATTGTTTTGAATTATTTGAAGCCTTTCATACTTTATGTTCATAAGTAAACTTTATGTTCATATTCATTTTTCCTCTATTTTAGGATTTTCAAGATTTACTTGTGTCACTTTAATGGTAAATAATTTGAATTTTGCATATTGGCAATGCAAAAGAATTGTTTTTTGCACCGTTCAGTTCCTTCATTTGACGACTTCTTAAGGCCATTGTTGCTAATGAGCTGTCATGGCATGGCAGTTTTTTGTGTCAGTCTCTATAAGCAATTTGTGAAGCCCCACCACCCACCATGGGTCCAATAACAGGTTTATATTGACGAATTTTGGCCATCTGCCTCAAACCGTCTTCCGCCATTGTTATTAATCAAATTCTCCGTACACACTGCAACAAAATGGTGTCGGTATCAAAACATTGCCATGTAGTTGACACAAACAACTTAAACCTTTTCATTGTTTGATATTTGATAAATCACATGTCCAGTTTCATTTTATTCAATCGGGAAAATTTTATCGATTAATTGAAAATAAGAAAATGTTGAAGGTGTGTTTTTGCTGAAAGGTCAAAGTTTCTAATGGCTGAATGTACTTTTTTCTCAAAGCAGATATGCTATTTATATGATTTCATGTGAGGAACCCGTATTCCAAATGTTTTGGTTATTAGTGTAATAAACCTTTTATCTTCTTTTAATTTTAAAGACTATGGTGGTCTTTTTTTCCATCTCCTTTCAATATTGCAAGGTGCTGAAAATGCATGTAAATGTTTGTTGAACATGTTGTCTTGAAGTTAAGTAAATTTTGAGATCATTCTTCCATAATGCTTGCTGAGGCACATGATTTTAATGCCCATCCATGCAACAGGCGGAGAAGCAAAAGAAAATCCGAGAGCTGACTGCCGAGTTAGAGACCACAAATCGACGATGTGAAGTTTATAGGGCAAACTTGTTGGCGGTGCTAAGGGATATGGAAGAACAGAAGTTAAAGCTGTCAGTGAAGGTCCAAAATGCAAGACTTAGTTTGAAAGAGTGACCGCATTAATTACTGATAGGTTTTAAGATTGTCACACCGAAATTCTACGGTGGATCACCTATCATGGTCCAGTGTGAATTAGAATTCGAAATCGTCTAAAACTCTAATAACAATCTATGATACTTTTAGGAAATATAATTTAACGGGCTCTACTCGTTTAACAGCTAAGATAGTAACCTAATTGATGTCATTGAGACAATATTTTTTTCTTCGAAATGATGTCAATCGAGTCACCATTTCTTTTAGCTGTAAAAACGAGTAGAGTCATTTAAGAAATTGATATCTCGTAACATATGTTTTACCATACATGCCGATGAAGGATCAAACTCTAATTAAATGATTAAGATATCCAATCATCTACCACTTTTGTCATATCACATTGATATTTTGTTCTTTAAATTGATAATATAAAATAATATAACTACACATTATTTATCATATCTATCCTTCCAAGAGTTAGCTTATAGTTTTTTTTTCTTTCAAAAGAACTACATTTGCAATGGTCTTTCCCTGTGCTGCAAGTTTAACATTCACATAATGAGAAACTATAGTCTTTGTTATTTCCTTAGACAACTCATTAACAACAATAGCAGTGCACCTTGCTTCATGAGAATTATCTAAAGTTTTTGCATTTAAAATTAAGTTGTCCTTTGATGGTTCTTATTAGGAATATATATATTCTGTAATGAGATTGGGCTTTGGCCCAATCCTCACCCTAGTGCTAGAAACAGTTAGGATTTAGTTACAAAACTGATGTATTCTTCAGATCTATATATAGATCATTGTAATCATTCGATAAACAACAATAATAGAATATATAATTCAGTTACAGAATACTCTAATTTCTCTCTTCATTTTGCTTTACTCTCCCACTTTCTTGATTCTCAACTTCTATTAGTTCTGTTGAACACTCCCATGTAAATTAGTGAGAAATAAAATAAAGCTGACTTGAATGAGAGAGTAGTTATTATTAAATGAAAAATAAAGTATTCTGGTAGAAATGTCAAATATTTGATTTTTTCTTTCACTTGTTTCCCCCTAAAAAATATATCAGTCGATATAAGACTAAATGTAAGTACTAAAGAGCTGCAACCATGTTCACACCTTCAAACCGTCGCAAACCACGGTGGACCCAGAGTGTATTACCGTTGCTGCAACCACAACTTTCAAGTAGAAAATCTCTGTAAAACTTGACGACAAGAATTATCTTAAATGGAAACAATAAGTAGAAGGCATTCCTCCACGATTTCATCCCCTTACAATTTTTTTTAACTAACCATGGCATCACACTTAGATTCACTTGTCCCCATACTCATCATCAAAATGGATCTGTTGAAAGGAAACACAAGCACATTGTTGAGACTGGCCTCACCCCTTTGGCTCAGGCCAAATTATCCCTCAAGTTTTGGGATTATGCCTTTATCACTACCACCTATCTCATAAACAGACTTCCCTCATCCACACTTAATAATTCATCACCCTTCTTTTCACTTAGCCATCAGCTCCCTAATTACAAGTTTCTAAACTTTTGGTTGTGCTTATTTTCCCTTTCTTAGACCCTACAATTCTCATAAATTTGTCTTTCACTCAAAAGAATATGTGTTCCTTGGCTACTCTCCTAACCATAGAGGACATAAGTGTCTTGACCCCACTGGCAAAATCTTTATCTTCAAGGATGTACTTTTCAATGAAATTCGTTTCCTTTATATTGAATTATTTCCTCCATCTAATACTTCATCACCCTTACATGTACCATCCTCATCTTACTCCTCTCCTGACCCTGCCTTCACCAACCCTATTCAAACTTCAGCGCCTATTTTTTCCCCCACTCTCACTACACCTCCTCATTCCTCTCAACCTTATTCTCCACTACATACTAGTCCCATTCAACCCTCTTCCACACCCTCATCCCCTATTGCTGTACCAATCATCCCTGACCCACCCAGTCCCACAAACTCCCATATCCTTATAGCTGACCCTGGTTCACCAGCAACCTCTGCTCCCACCAACATTAGCTGGCCCGCCTCGATTGCAACTCCTCAATTGCCATCCTATGCAAACTAGAGCAAAGTCTGGTATTGTGAAGCCTAAACTTCAACCCACTTTACTACTTACTCACTTAGAGCCATCTACACCCAAGCAAGCCCTAGCTGATCCTAAATGGCTTGCTGCCATGAATGACGAGTATGTTGTCCTGATGAAACATAGCAATTGGGACCTTATTTCCCTTCCACCGAATAGACAAGCTATTGGTTGTAAGTGGGTCTTTTGAGTTAAAGAAAATCCAGATGGTATCATTAATAAGTACAAGGCACGATTAGTAGCAAAAGTGGTCCATCAATTGGCTGGTTTTGATTTCACAGAGACTTTCTCACCTGTGGTAAAACCTGTAACTGTGAGGAGTATTCTTACTCTGGTTGTATCTAACAAAGGGGTCCTTCAAATCTTCAATAGCTTGATATAAATAATATCTTCCTTAATGGCCACCTAAATGAGGTAGCTCCAAATCCTTTATTCAACAGCTGATCACCAAGCTCAACTCATAATTCTCTTTAAAGGATTTAGGCCAATTTGATTATTTTCTTGGAATTGAGGTTCAACCCCTTAACAATGGTTCCCTGCTCTTGTCTCAATCCAAGTACAACAGAGACCTTTTAACAAGAACAAATATGGATAATGCCAAGAGCATGGCCTCACCTATGGCCTCTAGCACAATACTGTCCAAATATGGCTCCAATATTGTCCCTGATCCTACACTCTTTAGATCTATAGTGGGTGCTTTGCAGTATGGGACCGTTACTAGACCAGAAATCTCATTTGCAGTCAACAAAGTCTGTTATTTTCTCTCTCAACCATTAGAGGACCATTGGAAAGCTGTCAAAAGGATTCTTAGGTACCTCCATGGTACTGTCAACCATGGCATTCTCATTCTACCTGCTAATTTGAAGTCTCCCATCACCATAAATGGATTTTGGGATGTTGATTGGGCATCGGATCCAGATGACAGAAGATCAACTTCAAGGGACTGCATTTATCTACGATGAAACTTAGTCTCTTGGTTGGCAAAGAAACAAAACTTAGTTGCAAGGTCAAGTGTTGAGGCCGAGTATAGAAGTCTAGCACAAGCAACTGCTGAAATTCTTTGGTTGCAGTCCCTCCTTCAAGAACTGAAAGTACAACATCAAACTCCTCAAATCTATTGTGACAATCTTAGTAATGTGTCCCTTTCACACAATCTAGTCCTTCATTCTCGCACCAAACACATAGAACTAGATATTTTCTTTGTAAGAGAAAAGGGTGCTAACAAAAGCCTGATGGTTTCTCACATTCCAACTCAAGATTAATGGACTGACATACTAACTAAACCACTATCCATTGCACCATTTATTGATCTCAGAAGCAAACTAAGGGTTTTTCACAAATTCTCACCCAATCAACCACCCTAGATTTGAAGGGGGAATATTAGGAATATATAGTGGACCTCTATTCTGTAATAAGAGATGGGGCTTTGGCCCAATCCTCACCCTAGACTATGCTAGAAACAGTTAGGATTCAGTTACAAAACTGACGCATTCTTCAGATCTACATATAGATCATTGTAATTATTCGATAAACAAATACTTTGTAATTTCTCTCTTCATTTTCCTTTAGTCTCTCACTTTCTTGATTCTGAACTTCTATTAGTTCTGTCAAACACTCTCCCATGTAAATTAGTGAGAAAAACAAAGATAAAGCTGACTTGAACGAGGGAATGGGAGAATAGTTATTATTATTAAAATATTTGGGGCAGAAATGTCAAATATTTGAATTTTTCTTTCACTTGTTTCCCTCTAAAAAATATATCAGTCAATTATACTAAATGCTAGTATTTAAGAGCTGCACCATAAGCATATTCAATACATATATATGAGCCATTTGACTAAATCAATAATTTGTGATTTTTTTAATTCAAATATTAGTCTATCTATTTGATTTTGAGAAAAATTGTAGTGTATTGTCGGTGTAAACCAATTTTACACTGACAATAAATGGTCACCATTAATTTTATTATTTTATCTTATAATTATAACTTCAATTTATTAAAATTATAAAATCAATGACTCATATTGTCAATATAAAAGTGTTTAAACGAATAGTGGAGTATTTTTAGTCGATTTGATTTTACAACTCACAAAGACACAATCAATAAAATCCAAAAAATAACTAAATCTTTTTCTTTTTTTACTTGACAGAAGATTTCATTCTCTCTATTTTCATTTATTTAATTTCAATTGTTAAATTTTAATTTTAATATTAAAATTCTTTTAATAAAATACACAAACATGAGACTCTAAATTAAATGTTTCCATCTTGACATTGATGAGACTTTTGCGAATCGATAATCAAAGGGAACAACTAAAGCACATGGAAAAAAGAGATTTTTGTATTCTCCACCACAATTTGTATGATTAAAATTTGTATAAGTAGTTCATGGAAAATATCTACTTGAGTCACGGCCACGACCACTTCTTAAAATTTTAGTGTCCTAGGTGAATCAAAGAAAATAGCTCCTTTATAATTATTGAAATAATTTTTTTTTTCTGTAAGATTATAAATATATAATTCAATCATATTAAGATTTATTTTTAAAATTACTTTGATCATAAATCAATCAAAATTCTATTTTAGAATTTTTTTCTATCTACAACTATAATATGTATAGTTAAATTTATTTTACAAGAAATGCATGCATCAAGGGAAAACATTAAATATGGATAACTCGAACTTGATTTTAATTCAATTGTTAAAATTGTCAAATAAATTTTAATTCTTCAAATAGAATTTCACCATCAAAATCATAAGAATTATCATATTTTAGCATTTTTAAGATGTTCACAACATGTTTGCAATTTTTTTTATCAAATAATGATGACATAATTGTTTCCGCTGTCCCTTAACTTAATTTTGGTAACATTTCGGTCCTTTATCTTTTTTTTTCATTTAGTCTTTTATTTAATTTTAAGTAACAATTAAATCCTTTATGTCTTAAATGTCAACAATGTTATTATTTTTTTTTACAAAAATTTATCAAAATTTCCAAATAAAATCCATAAAATTAATTATCATTTTCAATATAATGCAAATTTCATCAAATTCATAACTCAAATCTTCAAATAAACTCACATTTTTATTCTTTATTTAATGAATTTGATCTTGTTGGAGATGGGAATTTGAGTTTATTTGAATATTTGAGTTATGCATTTGATAAATATATGAATTTTTTTAAAATTGGTATTGAATTTTATGGGTTTTGTTTGAAGATTTTGATGAATTTTCTAAGTTTATGTAAAGAAATGATAACATTGTTATATTTTAAGATATAAATGATCAAATTGTTACTTCAAATTAAATAAAAGATTAAATCGAGAAAAAAAGAAGATAAAAAACCGAAGTGTTACCTGAAATTAAGTTAAATTAAGTTAAGGGATCGCATGAGCAATTATGCCAATAATGATCTAACATTTTAAGGATTTTTTCGTTACATCCGTTTTTTCAAAATTTTTTCTTCAAAAATACCACTCCGAAAAAAACATTAAAATACTTCATTTGTTGGATTTTTATGTGATGCGGGATGCGAAAATGTGAAGTAAAAAAAGTTGGAAAGAGTAGGGTGGTTGCATCTCTGGAATGCTACCTTCTTTGGAATTCCATGAATTTTATATTATTATTAATTAATAATTAATATTTATTTTATCAATTAATACATAAAATGAAGAAAAAAAATATGGGTAGAAGATGCATCTTTAAAAAAATGCAACCAACTACTCCTAATTTTTGTTGCTTTATATCTTAAAAATATGATGTCTTGAAAACCCAACAAATAAAAATTTTGATTATAAATTTAAAAGAGGATATCTTAAATATTTTTTCTAAAAAAAGAGGATATTATAAAATACTTGTTAAACAATTTTTTTTAAAAATCATTTGTATATAATTTTTTTAATATGTATACACACTAACTAAAATTACTTAATTGAAAAAAACGAGGCATTCGGACATCTCAACCGCAAGACTTGAGTAACATAGTTAAACGAGGTAGATGAGATTTTAGAGGGTAAACAAGTCAATGACAATTTTTCCCTCATCATATCTCTGAAATTCACTTTTCATCATTCACGCAGACACGCAATCTCTCTCTCTCTCTCTCTCTCCCTCTCTCTCCCTCTCTCTCACTCCCGATCTCTCCCGACCGTCTCAATCTATCTCTCCCGATCTCTCTTCTCACTGTCTCTTCCGCGACCGTATCACTTGCCACCGTCTCTCGCGATCGTCTCTCTCGGTCACTATATTGGTTCGCGATTTCTACTTATTCTTCCATTTATGCCTTTTGTTTTTGCTTCTGATTTTTGCTTCTTGTTGCGATCTCTACTATTTATTCATCGTGTTATTGTTATATACTATGGATCTACATCAAAACCCTATATTTTTTGGATTACTGTAAATTGAAATCCCCACTGTTGTTTATTTTAAGGGTTTTACGATTTGTTGCCGACCACGTTCAATGTGAGATTACTGGCAAATTTTATTTTATTTATTGAAAATATTTGTTGTAAAATTTTTCCTCTTAGGAAGGATTTATCGAAATTCTGCGAACATGTGCTTTTGATCTTACCCCTCATTTTCCATTACTCTATACTAGGTTAACTAACCCATGGTGTAGATTTTTCGTTCGTTTGATTGTTTATATCTCATGCATCCTATAGATTAGACTTCATTAATTAATTTTGAATACAAAAAAGAAATAAATTTGCTAATGTATGGATTATGGTTTTTGTGATTAGCTTTGCTGCATTCAAGTTCGAGGAAAGCAAGCAATATGTTGGGTGTTATAAGGCACAAGGTACCCATCATATATATTTTGCTCAACTCTGTTTCTGTGCTTATTTCACAATATTATTACTATTAACACTTTCTTTTTCAGACTATTCGCCCCACCTTCTCCGCATTCCGGCATTTCTCTTCTTCTACTAAACAGGTTTTGCTTTCTTATCAAACCCACCTTTTTCCATTCTTTTAGTTTATGACTATGTTAGGTTTTGCAGTGATAAAAATTGATTTTGGTTAAAAGAGTTGAATGTAAAGTGGTTTTTTTATACATTGATGTTAAAGTGATTTCAACTATAAATTGGAGGCTAAAAATCATTTTAGAGGCAAAGCTCCAAAGTCCAAACTCTAACTTCAAATTAAAATTAATTGAGGATGCTAAATCAATGTGACTCAAGCATATCTAAACATGTCAAAATCAATCTTATACATTTGGAATAAATTTTAACTCATCCAAAAGCGAAACCAAACATACACAGAAATGTCTAATTCATGTTTTTCCATTTTGAAATGAAATTATGTTAGCAGATGACAGTGAGAGATGCTCTGAACTCCGCACTTGATGAGGAAATGTCGGCTGATCCTAAAGTCTTCTTGATGGGTGAAGAGGTAGGTTATCCAACTTCCCTGTATAATATAATTTTATTGTTTTTATATATATTTGAATATGAATTGTTGATTGCATCCTTATGTCCATTTGGTTTTATTTGATTACAGGTTGGGGAATATCAAGGTGCATATAAGGTTAGTTATGTGTTTCCCGTTGCTCTAGTTATTTATGCACTGACTGTGGATTTATTTTATTTTATCTATTACCCGTGAACCTTCTTTGTTCTTTCATTTTAGATATCCAAGGGACTCCTAGAGAAGTATGGCCCTGAGAGGGTTCTCGACACTCCCATCACTGAGGTTATTTTTCTTACATACACTTCCTCACTTATTTAATACTTTTTGTGGGGTTTTAATCATGCCTAGTGTTGTCAAGCAACAGCAATAGCGGCGCCATAGTGTTATAGCATAGCGGAATTTGAACAAATTGCTATTACTCTGTGATGTGATATATAGTACAAATTGTCGTCAAATAGATGCAATCGCAATGCTTAAGCACTATAGCATAGCGTAATTTGCACAAACCGCTATTTTCCCCAATCCGTAATTGACAACATTGATCATGCCCTTCTGCCCTCCTTTTGATGTTTACATTTTATCAATATTAATCCTGTCATTGCATTGAGTTTTATTTGTCAGTGCTTGTGAATTTGATAAAAGTTTTATTGTTTTTATGGCTCTAGCCTTCCAAGCCATTAGTGCAACCATCTAAAAAAATAAACAAATTCAAATTTTTGTAATGTGATGGCATGGGTTGTCATGTTTCGCTGTCGTCTTCATGTTTAGCTTATTCTAACTTACTTTGTAAAGAAATGCTGATTGAAGACCTTTTTTGCTTCTTAACTCTTAACAACAGCTTAAAATTGATAATTTAGTATCCCACTTTTATTACATTTTCAGTACCTTGTATGTTGTATATCCACCTTAAAAGTTACACCAATGGATGGACTTTGCACAAAAAATTTGACTGATAATTACTGGGAAAAAACAGGGGTTATACTTGGCCTCAGCTGTTTGTACGGCATAGTTTGTTCATTATATATAATATTCGTTAAATATAATGCAGGCTGGTTTTACTGGGATTGGAGTTGGTGCTGCCTATTATGGTCTAAAGCCTGTTGTGGAGTTTATGACATTTAACTTTTCCATGCAGGTTAGCTTTTATCTCGATAGCATCCTTTCTTAAATTTAGAGTGTCAATTTTTCTTCTTTTGGCACCGCATAATTTCTATGTGTTTTGTTTTCTATTTTGAACTCACAATCCATGCTCTTATGTGAATTCTGTCTTTGTGTGATACGAATTCAAAGGTTATTGAGTTTCCAAATGATGATGATTAATTTCCCAAGCACTTATACTGATTTCTTTGTGAGTTTGCATTGAAGATCATGTTATCAATTGTAAAGTGTTCCACCCTATTGAGATGATCACTATATTGAAGATTATTATGTATATAAATGCAATAAAGGCTCAAATATTGAATAGTTACCCAAAGTTAAAAACATATTCTACTTAAATAATCAAAAGTCATGATAGTATAGTCTAGATGTACATTGATCATAAGTTCTGGCATAAGTAGTGTTGTTGAATGGCGGCCATGGTCAAATTAGAAGGTTAGGCATGGCAAAAATCTCAACAAAATGGGGACACAATGGAATTCACAAAATCACTAGTAGCGGTTGCAATTTAATTCATTTTGTTGATATGATGGCTTGCTCGTTCAAAATCCGAAATATTTCTGTATGCATTGCTGGTAAGACACCCAACCCATAAAAACCTGTGATTGACTGTCCAGCTATAGATACAAAACTGGATTTCTGGCTGGAGGGAAGCCTGTTGACGAACTGGTTTGGTTTATTGTTTACACTACAGTGCCTTGAGTTGACTTCATAAATCAAGGAAACATGTGGGTATTTAACTAGTTTGAATAATCACTCATGTTTGTTAGTTGTCAGGCCTTTTCTCCGGGATTTGGTTCCATGTTAACGATTGTTTTGAATTTTGATGTTAGTCTTAGATATTAATTGTGCAGATGAAATCACTTATTTCTGCATACGCAATTTTCCCTCTACATACATACACATTAATAATTACACATCCTAAAGTGATTTTTACCAATTCTAATGAAAATAGTTCTTTATGTTAAAAATCAATTTCCATATAATATAAATTGATTCACTTGAAAACCTTTTTGAGTATAATCAATTATGCAAAGTTGAGTTCATTCAAAATCAATTTTCCAAACACTAATGTAATTATACCCTTCATCATCTTGACTTACTAGCTTTTCCCTGTCTGTTTTATCCCACTTTATCATCATGTCATTGTCATCTTGATTTGTTTCAGGCAATAGATCACATAATTAATTCTGCTGCAAAATCAAACTACATGTCTGCTGGGCAAATATCTGTACCCATAGTCTTTAGAGGACCCAATGGTGCTGCTGCTGGGGTTGGTGCTCAGCACTCTCACGTATGTTTCTCCTGGCTTATTCCTTCTTTTCTATGTGAAACTTTTGCTAACTGTTTGTCTGCACTCCCCATTGCTTTATTCTGGTAATGACTTACTGAGCCCTACAACTTTGCTTTTATGCAGTGTTATGCATCTTGGTATGGCTCGTGCCCTGGATTGAAAGTTTTGGCACCATATTCATCTGAAGATGCTCGTGGTTTGCTTAAAGCTGCTATTAGGGACCCTGATCCTGTCATTTTCCTTGAAAATGAGTTGTTGTAAGTTGTGCTGCTTGATTTGTATTTGAAAAGGAGTACTTGTAGATTTCCAACATCATTTCTAGTTTCGAACAATATATAATTTGATTAGTTATGTCCTCTAGATATGGTGAGTCATTCCCTGTTTCGGAAGAAGTTCTTGATTCTAGTTTTTGCCTTCCCATTGGAAAAGCAAAGGTACCTAATTATCCGTAGTATATGAAATACATCTTTCTTGTGACTTATTGTTAGCGTCATGTCATACATCATGAAATTTAGCATTCTTATTAAATTCATGATTTTCCCTTAATAGATTGAGAGAGAAGGAAAAGATGTGACTATTACAGCCTTCTCAAAAATGGTTGGCTATGCTCTCAAGGTTTGTTTACCCTAAGATCCTTTTGTATTCTAGGTATTTATTGTTTGTTCAAAAATTTGTTTACCCAGAAGTATTTGAAATTGATACTTGAGGTGCTAGTTCAGCGGTAAAAGTTTAGCCTTGTAACCTCAAGCTACCGAGTTCAAATCCCTTGAGGACAATTGTAAAATGGCCATTAGTGTCACTTTGATTAATAAAAATTTCCCCCTTGTCTTGAATTTAGGTGTTAAATAATTAGCAACAGAAGAAAAGAGGACAATAAGTATTTTGGATTGTTTTTTTGTTATGTATTATATATTTTTGAAGCAAAATCAGAATCTCTACCCTCTTCTCCCAAACAAGCAAACATTTCTAAATAATTATTTTTACTTTGTTTAGGCTGCTGAGATACTAGCAAAGGAAGGAATCAGTGCTGAGGTAAGCTTTGCAATAGTTTGTAGTGAATCTCCGCCCTTTATGCAACAACATCTTTTTGGTTATGACTAAAGATGAGTTATGGTCCTATTCACACAGGTTATTAATTTACGGTCAATCCGACCGCTTGATCGATCCACCATCAATACCTCTGTCAGGAAAACCAACAGATTGGTGACAGTTGAAGAAGGGTTTCCACAGCATGGTGTTGGCGCTGAAATCTGGTTTATCTCTTTACATTAGTTTCTATATCTATCTTTCTGGTTAACTCTTGGAAGTTGTATAAGTTCATACTTCTATTGCGCAGCACATCTGTCATTGAAGAGAGTTTTGGTTATCTTGATGCACCGGTTGAGAGAATTGCTGGGGCTGATGTTCCCATGCCTTATGCAGCAAATTTGGAGAGGTTAGCTGTCCCACAGGTAATGTTTCTTAAATATTACTTGTAAGGTTTCAATACATGTGTATAGATCATTTGAATCTATTTGCTTGCTGGTATATGTGGATAAACAGATTGAAGATATCGTTCGTGCTGCAAAGAGAGCATGCCATAGATCTGTCCCTATGGCTGCAACTGCCTAATTATCAATCTAGTTCTGAGATTTTTCATCTCTTGGTTAGTTCTTGGGTAATTCTTGATGGTTACCAAAAATAATTTTCCCCAAATTTCCACCGCAACGCCATAAAGAAAGAGGTTTTACATATGGAGGATTCTTTTAGGCTCTGGTTTAAAAGATGCTAATGTAAGCATATAATATTGTCCACATTTTCAGGAGGAACCAATGGTATTCATTTTTTAAAAATCTTTCTCAGCATATCTGGGAGGAAGTTCATGTTAATTTAATAATAACAGTGATACAAAGCGGGAAGTTTTGTATGCTTTTCCTATCTATCTCTAGCGATCAACTTTTTAGTTACATTATTATCCAGTTCATTTTCTTTCCAGTGGAGCGCATACTGCACTTGCTATTTGAGATCACCAAAAAAATTTATTTTTTTTATTGTTGTACTGGTTGGTGTTTATGTCCAAATGGCAGGTTTCCGCCATAGCTATAGGGCATATGATTAATATTGTTTGTATTTTGTTGAGAGTGAGATTCAAACCTTCGATCTCTTTATCAATCTACAGCTTACTTGAAAACTCATTCACTCTTACCATTAAATCAATCTTATATCTCTTTTTTTGCAACATTATTAATTAGTATAATAAATATTGTTAGTAATTGTTGAGGGTGAGATTCAAATATCCGATCTCTATCACTCTACAGTTTACATCAAAACACATTCACTCTAATCATCTAACTATAGTCCATAGATACCTTCAATTTTATATCCTCTAACTATAGTCCATAGATACCTTCAATTTTATATCCTCTAACTATAGTCCATAGATACCTTTTAATATTTTCCGGATTCAAAGTTCCAAATTAATTTTCCATGTAAAACAAGGAAAATTGTTTTAAAACTAACTCGGGCAACGTTACATGTCTTAATATATCATGATTGTGATGCTTGCCTACCATTCAAAGGATATAGCTATTATTGATTGTGATGCTTACCTACCATTCAAAGGATTTAGCAGTTATAAAAATAATATATAGCTAGCTTTTTTAATTAATTTCAGTTTCGATTGCTTATTATATATTAATTAATATATGTCTCATGATAATTAATTTATTTGATATAGATTAAAAAAATTGTATAAATGAATGAAATAAAATAATAATTTTACTAAATTATTTTAATAAATGGAAAGTAAAAAATATTAAATTGATTACATTAGTAAATGCAGGATTCGACTCTTTGCAGCCACTACCTCTGTTTCAACCTACCTTCTTTCTGATTGCTATAGATTTCTTCATCCTTTACATAGGAACATTACGGGCTCATCCTACATGGATGCTTGAAGTTGTACCTTGGTTGGCCAAACATTATCACAGTGGTCATGGTTAAATGTTTATAACTTGTACAATTAAGATAGTATTGCACTGTACGCAAATTTATTTTATACTATACTGGGTCAATAAATCTAATCGTATTTTATATAATTTAATTGTGAGACTTATTAATTGAATGGTAAAAATAAAGTTGTGCATTATGCAAGACTTATTTCACTTGTATACCATAAAATTAATTATAATTTTTCAAACTGTATGAATTTAGAATGAAATCTAAAATCGTAAAATGTGAAACAAGCACATGTTGCATCAGTTATCAAATTCACATGTGATACTACTATCATATTTTTTTTTGGACTCAATTGCTTATCACATTACCAACTTCATATCTTATAATCTCTGCAAATATCAATAGCTGAGAATCTAGTTAATATTTTTCATTTAAATAATTATTTTTTAATATTAATGATGTGAAGGCTAAATTGTTACAATCATTCAATTTTAGAAAACAAATTTAGTATTTGTTAGTTTATCTTTTGACTTTATATGTGCTTTAATTACTCGTATAATAAAATATCACATTTTTTAGTTTATTGTTTACTTTTACAATGTTGATTTTTGTTTATATTTGTACTAAATTGAAAAGTAAGGTAGTATTTTTACTATTTTATAATTATCAATCAATATAAACATAATAAATGGAAAAAATATTTGGACACTATTTATGCATATGCATTTTGTTCTGCTTTCCTCTCAAGTCTAACAATTTATCTGAAATATTAATTGTGTTTGTAATTTTTCTTTTTCGATGAAAATTGAGTTTGTAAAAGGAATATTTGATTAAGAATATATCCTTATTATGAAAATAATTAGGAGCAATAAGGGGAAAGGTGTGTGGAGTATTGGTGCACGTGAGCTTATACAATGTACCTGTGTCACTACATCCGCTACCAGAATCAGTAAATTTTTTCTATTTTTTGGGCTAAAAAAATGTTTAATATTTATAATTAAGCGATTAAAAAATAAATGAAAATTTCTTTAAGAAATAAAGTGTCTGACCTTTGTAATTTAAAGAATCAAATAAAACAAACAAAATTTAAGGAACTAAAATAAAATATAAACATAACTTTCTCACTTTTAAATTTATCTCCATAAAAATTTAAAAGTGCAAAACAGTCACTGAGAATACTCACTATTCTAGATCAATTATGTGGTACATCGAGACTTTAAAACATAGAATAAACTTTTTTAAGTGTATATTTTGTATCACGAGCTAAAATTTATTCCAAATGTATTGTTGTGAAATCACTAATAAGTTCTTGAAATTTTAATGAAAGAAAGTAGGAATACATCAGAACAAAGAATTGGAGAAAAAAAGTGGAAATGAATGTGTATTATTGCATTTCTCTTGAATCAGTTACATATCACTTATATACATCAATACATGATTTAAACTACCAACTAATTCTTAACTGCCATCGATTACTAGGTGTAACTAACTGTAAAACAGAATCATCCTAAGTGACCATACTAACTACACTAACACTTAAAGTCTGAAGTCTATATCTAACCATTCTCTCCACCTGACTTTGACTTTACAATGTTACTATCTCCAAAATTTGAAGACAATGCTTGAACTTGGCTCCTGATAGTGACAGTGAGCATGTCTGCTGGATTATCATCAGTTCTAGTCTTTTCTAGACTTACTTCACCGTTTGCAACAATTTTCTTTACAAAGTGAAGCCTTACATCTATATGCTTAGTCCTCTCATGGTACACTTGATTCTTGGCCAAGCGTATCCCACTCTGACTATCATAAAATACATTGATAGATGACTCCTTCCCTCCTAGATTGATGATCATTCCCTTCATCCATATAGCCTCCTGACTGCTTCAGTTAAAGCAATGAATTCAGCCTTAGTGGTTGTCTGGTTGATAATGACATAACATGTTGAATATTACATTTCCAGCTGACAATATTTCCACAAATTTTGAACACACAATCTGTTAGGACTGTCCAAGTAGTCTGCATAATCTGAGTCCACAAAATAGTAGCCTCATACCTTCAGGCCTCAGACACAACAATCTAGCATCTACAATACCCTTTAGATACCTAGGTTTCCATTTCAAAGCTTCCCAATGTGGTTTTCTTGGTTTTCCCCTGTATCTGCTGACCATACTCACTGCATAAGCCCGGTTTGGTCGAGTGCATATCATTGCATACATAAGACTCCCAATAACATCGGTATATGGGATCTGCTCCATAAGCTTATCATTTTCATCTGTTTCTGGTGAATCTTCGAGCGACAATTTGAAGTGTTGAGCCAAAAATGTCATCACATGCTTAAATGCATTCATATTGAATCTTCTCAAGGCCTTTTCAATATAGCTCTTTTTGGGATATGGATAAGGATCATTTTCTACACCCATATCCTTCATTTCAAATTCACTTTCAATCATTTTCTTCACCTTTTGAATTTCTTCATAACTCTTGCATGCCACCAACATCTCATCAACATAGAGGAGTAAGTAGACAATAGCTAATGTGACACATTAGCATTTAACATCATGCACCTAAGTTTCTCCATAATGCTCTTCAGCAAGACTATTGTTCCATTAATACACTTTTATGCTTAGCAATCCCTTTATCTTTACAGATTTGATTTGAATCATAAGAACAAAACTCCAGTCCATGATAAGTTCTAAGCTTTTTGATCTTTTTTCCAGTTTTATCAACTATGCAATATTCACATAACTGCAAACACTTAACATTGTCCTGGCCCAACCGGCCAACAATTTAGGGAATCGGATTTTGTACCCCACAATTGAATTTATACATCCCTCGTTTTAAAATTTCATTTTTAACTTACTAAAATACCCTTAAGTGAATAGTAAAAACTAAAACAATTCAGATATTTTGATCATATCCCCACATTCCAAAATTTCCGAAAAAGTAATTTTTTTATCTGAATTTCTCTAACCGGAAATTTCAGGTTGTATTTCAATATCGGAAATTTTATTGTTGAAATTTTGCGGGAGTTAGTTTCAACCGAAAATTTGAAATATCTGGTAGTTGTTTTCAATCGAAAATTTCATTTTTGAAATTTCCGGTATTGAAATATAATTACCGAAAATTTTAAATTTCCCGTTGAAACTAACTCTCGAAAATTTCAAAAATAAAATTTTATGGATTGAAATATAACTACCAGAAGTTTAGTTTCTGAAATTTTCAAGTGGAGTTTTTATTTTATTTTTTTTGTTTACATTTTTTCATTCAATTTTTTTCCAGTGAGGACCAGAGGAGCGAAAAACACTGTGGAACATTATCGAGTTCGACCTCTTACACAATCTAATAGGAGAGCCGCCGTTGAAAAAAGGAGAAATAGGAACAAAGAGATGCAACAAAAGGAGAATTATTATATTCAACTTGAGTTTGAGCAAGAGGAGCAGCATGGTCCTGCGTTTGATGATCATATACAACATGATCAGGAGGCGCATGAGCAACACCAGGAAAACATGAATCAGTAGCATGAACAACCTCTATTTCTTTTCTTGGAGGTTCTTTTGATCTTTCTGTCCTTAAAGACTATAGGCATTACATTGCGGTTAGAGTGTGAAATTGACATGTTAGTAAATAATTTATTTTATTACATAGTATAACATAGTATGTATAGTTTAATATATTTATAGTATAGGTTATTACATAGCTGACTCTCTTGTATTCATCAATAATATCAACTAAAGTTTTACTATATACAACCCAAGTCAGATTCTCATAGAATGGATTGTTGTGTATATGCTCTTTGTGACCCTTACTTGTTTCAAATGACCCTTATATCTTAATAATTTACAACTTCAACATCTCAATCATACCATTCTATGCCTTACAGAAATATCTTGTATTCCAAAAATCTCTTCAATGACCAATGAATAGACTCAACCCTAATATTCAAACATAAAAAAATGTTTGGTATTATTTCAAACATGCATTTTAATCCTAAACATGTATAAATATAAAACAAAATGCAAAGTTTTAATGACATACCTATTAGTCGTAGTATTTTCTAGATGCAACACTCGATTGGTCCATGCTTCAACAAATCTTTCCTTGTGAGGAGTCAACTATGTGTTTCTGACGTAGTCAAAGAAAATAATATTATCGACACATACTTTTTCAAACCTTTGCAAAAATCCCTCGTACTCATTCTCTTCATAACAATAAACAATTTTCCTCAATAAATCTAGAATAGGTTCCTGCATATTCTTCTTCAATATATATTGTTTGCATTTGGCTCCAACATTTTTGTTGATATGAAGTTGACAAAGTAAATTTGTTGAAGTTGGAAATATAACTTCAATTGCATTCATCAAAGTAAGTTCTTTGTCAGTCATAATCACCTGAGAAAATGAGGTATTTGAAACAAACAACTCTTTTAACTTCTCCAAAGCCCAACAAAAGTTTCCTTGACGTTCCCAATCCATGTAAGAAAATGCAACGTTGAATGTCAACCCAATTGAAGTTACACCAACAATTTTAAACAATGGTAACCTATACTTGTTGGTTTTGTAGTTGTTATCCATGTTCAACAAAGTTATGGAATCTGGGTGCGTCCAAAACATGTCCCTCACAATGTTGAAGTCTTCATGAGTCCTACTCCAACAAGCATATTTCTTAGCTTCAAACAACTTCAACAGATGTTGCATATCAGTTATGGGTCCTTTCAAATTCTTGTTGCATGTGGTTCATCACTTATAAATTTGGGAGATATTAGTCATGTTCTCCTTATCTCGTGTAACACCATAAGTTAATTGTCTAAAATATAACTTGCGCGTTAGCATAATTAGACAAAAGAGATGATTAATACAATTTCAACACAAAGTCATGCAAATGTATTAATATACATACTAATCTTTCAAAAGAAAGAGCACAAAAATGGAGTACATAACACATCCATGATTCAAAATAATTTCCAAGAAATTTTAACCAAACTGTAGCATAAACTGTTATGCTTCATTTCTCCAACTTTTGATCTAAGTCTTTTTATCTATAAAACATTTAAATAATGTGGGAGGAGATTACATCTCAATGGGTCCCAAATGACGAAACCAAATCAATTAACATTCTAATTCAATGATGTATTTATCATCTGATTTCTCTTCCTTTATAGTTACTCTCGAGTTACCTCTATGTATAACTTTGACTCTTTCTAAATATTTAAGCTATTAGACGTGAGTAATCTAATAACTTAAACTCTACCTAACAAACATGTCAAAATGACTACATTAGTTTTACCAATGCCCTCTTCTTGTTAGTAACTTTATTTTGGTAAGATTGAACATAATTACGTCCATAAGCGGTGCCCCACTTAGGTATTTACCCTCGCTTCTGTCGTATATAAAAGGAGAATTCATCTAGCTAAAATGAATCATATACTTCTCACCTTATTCAAACATGTAGTAAATATATATATATATATATAAATATATATAATACTACTTATTAATTATAACATTATCTATTAATAAATATATTAAAGACTACCACACTCTCAACCTTGCAAATTCTTATGATAACACACACTATTAAGTCAATTATATCATACTAATCATATAATGTAAAATAAAAATCAAGGAAACATGATTAAGATAGATTTTTTTCAAAACAGCCCGAAATTTATCTTAAAACAACGCAAAACTGAGTTTAACTACAAAGTCAACTGATAGAAACTTATAAGTATCAGAATTGAGTAAACGAGCACTCTTTGAAAAGCTTATGATGTCTAGTTTATAGATAAAAAGTTATTTATTTATTTTTCAAATTAAGCCCCCAATTCTTGCAATTTATCAAAACAATACACAAGGCCATAAAAACAGGACAACAACTCTGATCTAACTTGTAACTCATTTTTAAGCATCAATACTCAATCAAATAGCAAAGAGTTTGTACTCAAATTGAAGGTAATTGAGTGTATTTTCTAGAAAATTAACAATCATTCAAAACTAAGGTCTAGAGAAAAAGTTATGACCAAAATATCACACATATGTCCTGCGAATTTTAAATGAACAATACTCATTCAATCACACTAATTTACACAAATGCTAACTAGTACTCCATGAAATCTTATTATCTTTGACATAAACACTTTTGCCAGTTCAGACGAGGTGTAAGTGGTTTTAACAGGTAAGAAATGCGCCAAATTGGTTAATCTATGAACTATTACCCAAATCAGCGTACGTGGTAATCCTATTATGAAATCCATAGACATTTTCTCCCAATTCCACTTTGGAATTTCTAGAGGTTGGAGTATGCCTCCTAACCTTTGGTGTTCAATCTTCACTTGCTGATGAACCAAATATTGTGCTACAAATTCTATAATATCAGTCTTCATTCCAGGCCACTAGCAATGTTTCTTCAAATCCTGGTACATTTTGGTGGATCCTGGGTGAATAATGAAATTACCCTTATGTGCCTCCTCTAAAATCTGAATTTTAAGTTCTTCATTGTTCAGTAACAAATTATTCCTTCAAATAGGATAAGTTCCATCAACTGCTATGGTAAATTCTTGTTTTCCTAATGTAAATTGTAAGCTTTTTAATTCAATTGGTTTAACTCAAAATCGATTCCTATAAGTCCAATTATGCCCATTTCAACTCAGTTATGTGATAATCTTTTTGTGCAGAAAATATTTCAACTTTGACAATTCAATTAAAATATCAAACGATGTCCGATTTGAGTAAAATATCCTTAATTGGAAAGCTTATGATGTCTAACATATGAATATAATTTTTATTTTCTCTATCAATTCTCAATTAAATTTAGGGAAACCAATGTGTATTTCAAAAGAAAATGAAGTTTAGTTTCAAATGGTACAAAAATAAACTCCAAACGATTTTTATTGAAAAAGTTACAGACTATATACCAAATGTACTTCATAAGGGATTTGGGGGACATCAACTACATTTTTATCAAATACCTTATATGCAAGTCATTACACTATCAATTGATGCTCAAGGTAAGTGCGTGTTTCAATCAATCACAACGCAATATCTTGTCAATATAACTATCAATTTCGCATATAATACAAGTTCTAACATTGATTTCTAACAAGTTTTTCGAATTGAATATCCATCAAAATACCCACATGCAAGGTTTGGTTCTTTCTGGGCATCAATTTTCGGCCACAATCTATTCTATTAACTATCCTAACATGCAATTAAAGTTGGACGAGAGAACTCACTATTTGTTGATTTGGTACTTGAATAAGGGAGAGTGAGATAACATGTTGATTTGTGTTGTGAATTGAGAGAATGGGTTCCCCCACACTTATTACTCATACTAAATAAGTTTATGGGGGATGTTACACTCTACCTCACTTAAGAAATTTCTTCCTCGAAATTGAAATCTTACCTTGAAAATAAATGAGAATAATTGTTTTGCATCTCGACTTTAAGTTCCCAAATGGCTTATCCTAGTGGTGATCCTTCCAAAAGAACCTTTACCAATGGAATCTTTCTGTTTCTCAACGTCTTGATGTCACGGTCTATGATTTGCACTAGTTTTGGTTGAAAAGTGAGGTCCGACTTCAATTTAATAGTTTCTCAAGCTATCGGTTGAAATCGATCCGAAATGTATTTCTTGAGTAATGACACCTGGAATACATCATGTAAGCCTGATAGTGAAGATGGTAATGCCAGTAGATATGCCACCGAGCCTTCGCGTCTGAGAATTTGGAAGGATCTTATAAATCATGAATTGTGTTTCTTAGTCTTGAAAGCTCTTCCAATTCCTAACTTTGGAGTCACTCTATATATCACATGGTCGCCTTCTTCAAATTTCAATGATCTTCTTCTATTATCTACTTAGCTCTTTTATCTAATTTGTGCAATTTTCATCTTTTCTTTAATTATCTTTAACTTCTTACTGATTTCTTGAATTATTTATGGTCAAAGAATCCCTAAATCTCCTATCTCTGACCAACATAGTGGCGGTATACATTTTCTTCCATAAAACACTTAATATGGTGGCATGCATATGCTAGAGTGATAACCGTTATAAGAGGAATATTCTATTAAATGTAGAGATGGTCACTCCAATCAAATTGCCTCCATCTTCAAGAATACAAGCTCTGAACATGTCTTCCAAGGTCTGAATGTCTTCCAACCTTTCAGCTTCTTGTTTTGACTAATAAAATTAAAATTAAAACTGCTTCGTCATCTTCTTCTTCTCACGGGCACACCAACAACAACACACCTCCATGGCACTTTTTCTTTCAAACTTCTCTCTTCTTCCACAATCTCAATAGTGCATCGTTTGAGATTGTTTATGGAATATTTGCGCCAAAACCTTCAAGAAGAACTATTAGTTTGCGCGTCATTCTAAAGTTGACGTCGAACCATTTTGAGGTTTTGGTGAGACCTTTCGTTGACTTTTGTTTTGTGTCGTTTTTGACTGTTTCAGGTCCTGAAATTATTATTAATTATGATACATTGGTTTACATGCTATGTGTAAATTATTTGTCATGTTTTCGTTTATTCTATGCTGGTGTGTGGACTCATTTGCTAAGTGATGTGAATTTGCCGTTGGCGCTGAAGGTCTCCCTTGAGTTTGGAGGTTGTATGGAAGCTTTGGAGCGAGGAGCAAAACCCACTTGAGGTGGTAAAGCTCGATTTGAGGTAAAGTTTGAACTCTATTGGTTGTAATCATTGATATAGTATGTGAGACAATTGAGAATGTCTCATTTCCGTGTAGTTTGGGGTGAAGACAAATGTCGAGTCATATTGAGTCTAATAAATAAATTAAATAATGAATTTGGATTCTCTCATGCTTGAATCAAATATGAGGGAATTATGTTCACCATCATACCATTAAAATGTATTGGCATTTACAGCTTAAAAAATTATAAACGGAGTCTAATACATTTTAATGGTGAGATGATGAATATGACCCGTTCATGTTTAATTCATACGTGAGAGGATCCAAATCCCTAAATAATTAAGAGGATTTAGGGTGTTAGGGTTTAGATATGTGTGTTTATGTGTTGTGCACTAGTGAACTTTCTGTTTAGTCTGCATATGCAGTTTTTAGTCGTTCCTTTTATCCGAGCCTGTAGGTTGCTTCCCTCGAAGAAGGGGTATCTTTGGAGGCTAAACTCTTAAGCAGGTGAGTAAATTTTAGTTAAACCTATTGCAAATGGTTTTCCTTCACTTGGTAGTATTTATGTACCCAATCTTATTACATTGCAGAAAGGAGGCAACATTGTGTAAAAGAGAGGTAACATGGAAATAACTTTGCAGCATATTATACAACCTACGATGTAGTTAATTTATGTTATTAAGTGAATGGAGATGGAGCTATTGTTTAGCAAGATAGTAGGATGTGCTGTTTCTTATCCAGTCCCTTATTATGGCAGTTTTATTTTTGATAGGCTGCACTAAAAAGTTCCAGAGACTCTAACGGCGGAGTTGATAAGGAAATCACATCTCTGCAAGCTGAAGTCAAGGTGAATACATCAACTTCTTAAAATTTTCTCGATACAGGCTACCATTTATGGTTTAACTGTGAGACAGCTTAATGGAGCTGAATCTGAGGTGAAAGCTCTTCGATCAATGACACAGAGAATGATATTAACTCAGAAATAAATGGTAGGTACTTCCAGAGTTGCTGGAATCCAATGATATTTGTAAGTTATTTGGAATACTCATTATATAAACTACCTTCTCAGGAGGAAGTCATTCTTAAGAGGTGTTGGCTAGCTCGTTATTGGGGTTTAGCCGCAAAGTATGGTAAGCTACTGTCTGGTTTAGCCTCATTTTCTTCTTCTTCTTTTGGTGGTGTGATTATAGCGTCTCTTCATGACATGACAAACAAGTCATTTTAATATCAATTGGTTAATTTGGTTCCATATGCTAATCACTTATCGCTACCATATGTCAACCATAGGTTCCATGTAAGATGAATAAAATGAAGAAATGGTTTGAGAGTGACTTGCAATAGAAAACTACCGCCTAAACTTAAATGAGAATTTCACCGCACAATTGTAAGACCTAAAATGCTGTATGAGAATGGATGTAGGACAGCAAATAGACAACAAGAAAGTAATTTGTTTGGAAACCAATATGAAAAAAGTGATTATATTTGAATGGAAAAGTAACTCCAAGAGCTATTACAGCAAGGAAAATAACACCCCGAGCTATAGCTCCTTCAAAGAAGATAGCTTCTTTCTCCCTGGGCTTTCACTCCAAAACCGACCAAATGCTTCTTCTCTCCCTCTCGCGCACATGCTAAAATATCACCTTTCTGCCCACCTCTTCTCTTCCATTATAGAGATGTCCCCTACCCCACCATGGGAAATTTTTTTCTTCGTTTCCATCTCCACGGATACATCTCTTCAGGGCCCTGTCAGCATAAAAAAATTATAAATTTTATATTATTTTTTTATGGGTTTTAGATAAAAGGAGGAGAAAAAACTCACTAGAATAGTGACAGCGAAAAAACTCACCTGGCGGCTGCCAGACTGCCCGTAAGCGCGGATACATGGGTAGAAATGCAGTGGTTGAAGGCACGTGAGCATGCGTGGGACATGTTTTGGGCTTGAAAATTTTGTGGCAGCGTAGAATCAGGAGATTCTGCACACAATGGAGATGGTTTCGTCGGAAAAATTGTTTGAAAATATTTTTGATGGCGGTGGTTGTGGTTGGAAGAGACAATAGTTGGAAAAATGAAGAGATCACATTGGAAAAGATTTCAACATTGAAAACATTGAAAAATATCAAATCAGAATTATATCAAATCTGATTTATTCCCATGATTCTCTACACTATGTAAGAAAAATATGCCTATATTTAAATATCAACACTTATGAATACCGTAAAGGTAAATAGAATTGTATTAAATATCATATTATTGCTCAACATTGGCTATTTAGTTATGTTCAATAGTTAGAACTCTTGCACTTGAAAACTCTCCCAAACTTTACTATTGAATCTCACATTGAAAAATCTATTTTCTTACACTCTCTATATAAAGACTGCCCACCAAACAAAAGAGGCATCCAAGAGTAATGAAAAAGTTGGTGATCTAAGAAAATTGATCATTGGACCTAGTGCAAATTATATGGCCTATAGTTAATTTTTTTATTTGGAACATTTTTTTAAATTGTTAAAAAACCGGTCCAAGTCTAGAAACCCACCGGTTTGTTCGGAAAATCGGCCACTTCACACCAGTTCAATGCATGGCCAATGCAATACTTGGCTCGAGCCGGTCATATCACCATTTCCCAGTTGGATGGATTGACTGGCAGGTCTGAGCCGGTTTTTAAAACTATCCAACAAAGTACTTCTTCCTGTTTTGTGTCGCATAAGGAAACTTAATTGTCCTTTAGGTCATGCGCAAATGCCGCTGTACCTTGAAACATTTTTCCTGATTATTTACCTGCACACTAGCCTAGAGATATAATTCCAAAGCACAGCATTTTACAGTCCAAACAAGATATTTATAGATGCAGACTTAATTAACACTAATTCAAATAAAATGCAAACTTCCTAACTTAATGTCAATTTATATTTAATAAATTGAAGCTTAAAAGATTAAATAACTCTTACTTCTAAGAGTTATCATTACTATTACTGTAAAACTAATTAGTGCGTGAATAGATATTGGGCTTGCTTGCATATTGGGATTTAGCTGTATAATAAACTAAGTTAACAATAGGCGGTGATTTTTCTTCCTTTTTTGTTCTTTCGGTGGTGGGGCTAAAAGGCATCTCTTGGCAACACTAGAATACATTATCAAAGCTTTAAGTATCAGTTTTTTTAAAAGTCAAATGTATTATTATATGCATATAAAACTATATTTTGGTTGTATATCTAGTTTGAATTTGGCTGAGTTGCACAAATGAATAATTTTATAGTTCACTTCCTGCAATCTTGTGTAATTTTTGTCATGGTTGACAGGTATCTGCGCAGATGTTGCAGTTTCAAAGTATGAACTTTGGTCATCCTTAGCCCCTCTTCCATTTGAGGTCGTTGTTTCTGCAGGACAAAAGGCCAAGGAGGAATGCTGGGAAAAAGGCATGAAATAAAAATTTGGACTCTATAGTTCATATTAGTTTGCCTGCATTGTAGAATTAATCTCTGCCGTGTTATATTTTTTTTTATGGTGATGATTTTCGTTGTTCTATTGCATGGGCATGTGAATTTTCGATGGATAATTGTCATGATTTTGAAGCAGGTGATGATGCAACAAAGAAGAGGAGCAACTAGTTCCAGACATTAATGATCTTACTGGAAAAGGAAATATTGAAAGTATGCTTTCGGTTGAAATGGGACTCAAGGAGCTTGCTTCTTTAAAGGTGTTCTACAAATGCATTGGTGATTATAAGAAATTCTATATACTTATAAGAAAATTCAGCCATTAGTTGTGTTCAGATTTTATGTATTTGCTATATTCTTATAAGAAATGCTAATCTCTCTCTCTATATATATATATATATATTAACTTTTAGGTTGTTTTTTTTTAAGGTTGAGGATGCTATTGTGCAAGCATTAGCCCAACAGAAGCGTCCAAATTCTGCTCGACAACTAGTCTCAGGTATGCATTTCTGCTTATGTCACTATTCATGTTATCTTTATGGTTCATGTGTATAGTAAATTCACATAATGCACTTCGGGCTATACATTGTTGAGAGAGAGAAAAACAAATGTTGAAACTTTGCACCGATTAATGCTTCAAACCATTACTATAAATATGCTTCAAACCACTACTATAAAACATGTCGGACTGAAATATTTTTTATATGTACCAATAATATTCTGACTCTGTACACTTTTGGATGTTGCCAGATATTAAATCACCAGGGGATCCTAAGTTTATGGAAGTCTTTGGTACGTGCTCCCACACCTTATTATTTGCCAAAATATATGTGCATTTTTTTTTTGGATAAGCATATCTGTGCTTTGTTGCTAATGTGCAAACGACAATTTAAGTATATCATTGTATTTTTGTAGAATTGAGTCTAGAGAAATCTGAAACGCTCCGTTTCATTATTTATTTATTTTATTTATTTTTAATATTAATATTATAAATTAATTAAAAACCAACCACCCCACTTTCCCTTTCTTTTCTCCCTCTCGGTTACAGCAACCCTCACCCTCACCCTCACCCCCATTTTTCATTTTTTTTGCTTTTCTTTCCTCTTCATCATCTCTAATCTCACCTTCTCTTCTTCTTCTAACTCTTCAATGCTCTCACACATCCATCCCCACCCATTATTTCTTTAGTTGTTGGGTTTTTCAGCATCTGAGTCAAATTTTCAGAAGGGTTTTTCTATGATCTGATTGTAGACATAAAGATAGAGTTTTTTCTGAAGCTTTGTCAATTTAAGAGGATTTTCTATTTCAGCTGAGGATTCTATCTCTTTTGAGGTTTGTGAGATTGAGAATAAAAAAGGGTCAATTTAGGTGATGTTTTTCTTTGATTGTCAAAGCCCTTTTTAATATTTGAGAATATTTTTGATACTCAGATCTGTCAGCTGAGGTCCGGACGGCTACTCTAGGAGTTGTTGGAGAACAAACGTAGCCGATTCTCCATAGTTGTGAGTTGACGACAATCATCGTCATTTATTTTTATAATGCTATAATTATTTTTTCTCGTTTTCTATGTTAAAGTGTTTATTTAAAATTTGGGAAACACAACATTCGAAATTTATCTCGATTTCGTCATTTATTTATTTTATCTGTCTTTGTTATATAATATGATAATTGTTTGAATTATTTATGAGTTATAAAGTATGTAAATATTGAATTATTATGTGATTGAATATGTTTTCCGTGAATTACGACGAAATGAGAAATGATTTTTAAGCGTGTTTTTGAAGTCGTTGTTATAATTATGAAAACGTTACCGGCGTTAGGTGCACCTAGTTACCTCGTTTTGCTTAGGGAGAGTTACCCGTTAGATGGAGCCGCCCCTATGTGAAATGTCATCTGTAGGAGGAGAGGGCTATCAACGAGATGTAAGCTCCTTAATTGATGCGTGATGATGCGTTGCGGGATTGAGAGAAGATGGCTATCCGTTAGATGGAGCCACCCCTAAGGGAAAGGCCACCCTTAGGAGGAAAGGGCTATCAATGAGATGAAGCCGCTTCTTGGTTCTCAATAATTAGTATTTTTACTTGTTTGATTTTCTATGATGATTTTTTAATGTTATTCATTTCGATTTCGCTTCACTATTAATTGGATTTTTAATATTTTTATCTGAACGGTTAAATTATAAATTTAGATGATTTTATTACGTGAATAACATAATCGTCTCAAGGTTATAAAACAGTTATTCGTGCCTTTTTGTGTTTCCCTTCTAGTTGACGGTGATTGTTGTCTCTTTACTAAGTCTTTGTGACTTACTCCTTCATGTTTATTTTTTTCAGATTCACAGACAGCTTAGTAGCAAGCTGATAGTAGGCTCAAGTCTCGGTCGTATTTTGTTTTGGTAAGCCTCTTTGATCGAGGACCATTTTTTGTAAAGTCTGTTGAGTCATAATGTATTTTACAACTATTGGAGTTTAGATAGTCTTTTGAGAAATGTATTAAACAATTAGATTATGCTATTTGAATTTGGCTGAATTTGAAGTTTAAACAGGGATTTTGTAAATTTGGGAATGTTGAAGTTACAGAGGTTACTCTGTCGAAATTTCGTAAAAATTATACATATATGTTTTCTTTGAAATGATTATTCAGAACTATTTATTTGATAAACTGATAAGTTAGTAAGTAGGCTTGCCAGACTAGGAGTATAGCTTGTGCGCCGGTCACGGCGTTGAGTTTCAGGTCGTGACAAAATCTGAGATGTTCTTTTCAAGGAGGTCAGATACCAGCACGAAGAGATCAGGCTCGAGTGTTTGCTGTAACATCCTCTAAAATTATTAATTAAAATAATTTGGATCTATTAAATTAGGTGTGGTAATTATTCGCCTTGTTTGCCTTATTGTAGTAAAGTTTTTAGTAAGAATTATTTAGTAGATGTATTTTTATTTCTAAGGCAAGAAGAATTTGGGCTAAGGGTTGTGGCTTGGTATCACACGACCCATTTGAATGAGTAGGAGGTTGGGCTGGGAGTTTATGCCTTGTTTTGATGAAGGTTAACTAATAATTGATGAAGATTAATTAATAATAATAATAATAATAATAATAATAATAATAATAATAAGAATTATAATAATATTTTCTCCTTTCTATTCCTTATTCATGCCCAACACTATCTACCCAATAATATTCACTTTAAATAGAAAGGAGTAGTGAAACCCTAGCCACAATCACAAACCCTATTTCACAAACCCTTTACAAACAAGATTCTGTAAAGAATACCAAAATTCTAGCCACCATCACCATTACCTCTTTTTCTTCGTGCATCAAAAGCTTGTAACTTCTTTTCCTTGTAAACAACTTCGTGGGGCTTAGAGACTTGTACTAGGAAGAAAAGCGGCCAAGGTAAGGGCTGTTCCCCACACAAATTATAGTTAGACCGTTGGTTGGATGACATAAAATTAATAATTGTGATTGCTTGCTTTTTGAAAGGAATAATATGTAGACTAATGAATTAAAATAATGAAACCCCAATCCTTTGTGTTAAGTTTATTATATAATATATGATTTTTAAAAAGTAAAGTATGAATTTTGATGTTAGATGTGATAAAGTTTCGATTTTTTATGGCGAATATGAAGTAAAGTATGAATTCTATGTTATATGTAATAAAGTTTTAATTTTTATAATGAATATGAAAGAATGGTTGAATTTGTATGTTATATGTGACAAGTTTTATGATGATGTATATGAGTTGGAGTTGAATCTTGTTGTTATATATGTTAACGTGCTAATCTTTATGGTGTCTATGATACCAAGTCTTGATTTTTGTGTGTATGTGGTGAAAGTTATGATTTTCATGATTATTTGTTTATGGATATGTGATCGTAGTGACATGTGAATAAGATGAAGATTTTAAAAAGTGATTTGAATACTTATGACATGATTCTTAGTGGGCTGTGTGGAAATATATCTCTTTAATAATATATCATCATATCATGTCATGGCATATGCATCTTCGTGGAAGTTGCCTTAGTGGCAGGTTTTCCCCGTTGGTATTAGTGGCAGGTTTTCCCCATTGATATGAGTGATTTTTCTGTGTGGAAGTTGCCTTAGTGGCAGGTATATCCGGATCATATAGTTTTAGGAGCATGCATCATGTATATATTTTTGTTATTCAATTTATTGGTTTGTGTATTTTTCTTTTAAATTGGAAGTTTTTACTCTTATATATTTTGTCTTATTCTTCTATATGTTTAACTTTGGTTTGATGTGGATGATGGATAAAACTGACCCTTACAACAACATTTTAGGTACTAATGAGTTCGAGGAGATTCAAGAGTAGTTGATGAGTATTAACGTGCGACAAACAGGGGATAAAAATGGGTTTTTCAATATAATTTTGTAATGATAGGATTGTCGCGATACTTCTAAGTTTGTTTTTAATCAACTTTTAAAATGCACTAGGATTCTAGAAATACGGAAGTGAGTTCCCTTCCGTTAGAAATTATTGTTTTTCTTGTTATAGCCTTGAATAAACATTTTCTTAATAAAATTAAATAAACGTGGTCGTTACTAATTATTTGCATGAATAAATGTTAGGTAGTTAGATAAAAAAAAAAAATTGTCGTAAATCTTTCAAATCAATATATTTTCAAGTAACGGTTTGGATCCAAAAAATCTGGGGCGTTACATTTGCTTTGACTCGTCAGGATGCTCAGACATCCAATGCAGTAGTTATAGGTATACTTTCTATTTGTTCGATAGATGCTCATGTTTTGTTTGACCCTGGAGCTACTCATTCTTTTGTATCCTCATGGTTTGCTACTCGACTTGGTAGATGTTCATCTTCTTTAGAAGAGGCTTTAGTTGTAGCTACACCTGTTGGAGAAAATTTGCTTGCTAAGTCAATGTATCGTTCTTGTGATATAACTATTGAAGGCAAGGTGTTGCCAGTAGATTTAGTAGTTATTGACTTGATAGATTTTGATGTGATTTTGGGTATGGATTGGTTGGCTTTTCATCATGCCACTTTGGATTGTCATAACAAAGTGGTGAAATTTGAGATACCGGGACAATCAGTCTACTCATTTCAAGGAGAACGTTGTTGGGTACTACATAACCAAATCTCAGCATTGAGAGCTAGCGAGTTAATGAGAAGAGGTTATCAAGCGTACATAGCCTTGGTAAGGGATACACAAGTGGCTGAGGAGGAGTTGGAAAAAATTCTAATAGTAGGTGAATTTCCAGATGTTTTTCCTGAAGAACTTCCTGGGTTGCCACCTGATAGGGAGATTGAGTTCTCTGTAGACTTGATTCCAAACACTCATCCTATATCCATACCTCCTTATCGTATGACCCTAGTAGAACTTAAGGAGTTAAAGGAGCAACTTCAAGATCTTCTTGACAAGGGTTTTATTCGCCCAAGTTCTTCTCCTTGGGGAGCACCGGTATTATTTGTAAAGAAGAAAGATGGATCCATGCGATTATGTGTAGATTATAGACAGTTGAATAAAGTAACTATAAAGAATAAATACCCTTTGCCACGCATTGATGAATTGTTTGACCAACTTCAAGGAGCTCAATATTTTTCTAAGATTGATTTGCGGTCAGGGTATCACCAGTTGAAGATTAAGAATGATGATATAACGAAGACAACTTTCCGCACGCGTTATGGACATTATGAATTTCTGGTTATGTCCTTTGGGCTTACTAATGCCCCGACAGCTTTTATGGATTTGATGAATCGCGTTTTTAAACCATTCTTGGATCAATTCGTGATTGTGTTTATTGATGATTTCCTTGTTTATTCCAAGAGTAAAGAAGAACACGAGCGACATTTGAGGTTGATTTTGCAAACCTTAAGAGATAAACAATTATATGTCAAATTCTCTAAATGTCAGTTTTGGCTGGATAGTGTGGCATTTTTAGGTCATGTTGTGTCTAAGAATAGAATAAGTGTTGATCCAAGTAAGGTGGAAGCAGTGCAGAATTGGCCCAGACCTACCACAGTAAAAGAGATTCGGAGTTTTCTTGGTTTAGCCGGTTATTATTGACGTTTTGTGAAGGATTTCTCAAAAATTGCATCTTCGTTGACTAGGTTGACCCAGAAGGGAGTTGAGTTCCAATGAAGTAATGCATGTGAGGAGAGATTTCAAAAATTGAAGGAGTACTTGACGTCAACACCTATTTTGGCATTACCCATAGGTGGTGAAAGCTATGCAGTTTATTGTGATGCTTCTAGAGTTGGTCTCGGTTGTGTACTTATGCAACAAGGTAAGGTTATTGCTTATGCATCTAGACAACTCAAGAGACACGAGGTAAACTATCCTACACATGATTTGGAAATGGCTGCAGTAATTTTCGTTCTTAAGATTTGGAGGCACTATCTATATGGTGAAACTTGTGAGATTTATACCGATCATAAAAGTCTTAAGTATATTTTTCAACAACGAGATTTAAATTTAAGACAAAGAAGATGGATGAAACTCTTGAAAGATTATGATTGCACAATCTTATACCACCTAGGGAAGACAAATGTTGTTGCAGATGCTTTGAGTAGGAAATCCATGGGCAGTCTCGCTCATATAGCAGAAGTAAAGAGGCCAATAGTTAGAGAATTTCAAGAAATTGTTGAAAGTGGAATTCAATTTGAACTTGGTCATTCGAGGTTATTTTTAGCCCATGTACAAATTCGTCCAACCATAGTTGATGATATCAAGGAAGCTCAAAGTCAAGACCCATACTTGGTGAATATGATAAATAATGTTCAGAATGGTAAAATTTCAGACTTTTCAGTTGATTCTGATGGTGTGCTGAGGTTGAAGTCTCGATTGTGTGTTCCAAATGTTGGTGACTTGAGAAGGAAAATTTTAGAGGAGGCTCATCATTCTTCTTATACTATTCACCCAGATTCTAATAAGATGTATCAAGACTTGAGAGAGTTGTATTGGTGGGAAGGGATGAAGAGAGACGTAGCAGATTTTGTCTCTAAGTGCTTAGTGTGTCAACAAGTAAAGGCGGAACACCAAAAGCCTGCGGGGTTACTGCAACCTGTTGAAATACCTGAATGGAAGTGGGAAGGCATCGCTATGGATTTCGTCACAGGATTACCACGAACCCAAAAAGGGTATGACTCGGTGTGGGTGATTATAGATCGGTTGACCAAGTCTGCACATTTCTTGCCTGTGAAGACTACTTATACTGCATCTCAATATGCTAAACTTTATTTAGATGAAATTGTATCTTTGCATGGTGTACCGGTGTCTATTATTTCTGACCG
Source organism: Cicer yamashitae (assembly GCA_037974755.1). Taxonomy (NCBI): domain Eukaryota; kingdom Viridiplantae; phylum Streptophyta; class Magnoliopsida; order Fabales; family Fabaceae; genus Cicer; species Cicer yamashitae. The sequence goes on from JBBPBQ010000004.1 coordinate 51,052,722, forward strand.
TAGGGCTCAATTTACTGCTCAAATTTGGAAGTTGTTTCAAACTTCATTAGGAACTCGTTTGAAGCTTAGCACATATTTTCATCCTCAAACAAATGGCCAGTCTGAAAGGACTATACAGATATTGGAAGATATGTTTCGTGCTTGTGTTCCGGATCTTGGGGGTAGTTGGGATCAACATCTACCCTTGATGGAATTTGCATACAATAATAATTATCAATATAATATTCAGATGGCTCCGTTTGAGGCTTTCTACGGAAGACGATGTAGGTCTCCGATAGAATGGTTTGAAGTTGGAGAAGCTAAACTAGTCAGTCCAGAGTTGATTCAAGATGTCATTGAAAAGGTTAAATTGATTCGAGATCGCTTAGTGACAGCTCAAAGTAGACAAAAATCTTATTCTGATAAAAGGCGTCGTCCCTTAGAGTTTTCAGTGGGAGAACATGTATTCCTACGAGTTTCACCAATGAAAGGAGTTTTGCGACTTGGTAAAAAGGGAAAACTAAGTCCAATGTTTCATTAGACCATTTGAAATTTTAGAGAGTCGGACCGGTAGCGTATCGCTTGGCACTTCCACCTGATCTCTCGGGAGTTCATCCGGTCTTTCATATTTCGATGCTTCGGAAGTATCTTCATGACCCTTCTCATGTGATTAATCATGAAGACGTGTAGTTAGATGAGAGTCTATCATACATTGAGCATCTGGTAGCTATACTAGATCACCAAGTGAGACGTTTACGCTCAAAGGATATCGTTTCAGTAAAAGTTCTTTGGTGTGGTCCATCTGGTGAAGAAACTACATAGGAACCCGAAGAAGTCATCCGTGCGAATTACCCACACTTATTTGAAACTCAAGGTTAGTAGTAGAGAGAAACAAATCAATTAAATTCGAGGACGAATTTTTCTTAAGGGAGGGAGATTGAAACGCTCTGTTTCATTATTTATTTATTTTATTTATTTTTAATATTAATATTATAAATTAATTAAAAACCAACCACCCCACTTTCCCTTTCTTTTCTCCCTCCCGGTTACAGCAACCCTCACCCTCACCCCCATTTTTCATTTTTTTTGCTTTTCTTTCCTCTTCATCATCTCTAATCTCACCTTCTCTTCTTCTTCTAACTCTTCAATGCTCTCACACATCCATCCCCACCCATTATTTCTTTAGTTGTTGGGTTTTTCAGCATCTAGGTCAAATTTCCAGAAGGGTTTTTCTCTGATCTATTTGTAGACATAAAGATAGAGTTTTTTTTGAAGCTTTGTCAATTTAAGAGGATTTTCTATTTCAGCTGAGGATTCTATCTCTTTTGAGGTTTGGGAGATTGAGAATAAAAAAGGGTCAATTTAGGTGATGTTTTTCTTTGATTGTCAAAGCCCTTTTTAATATTTGAGAATATTTTTGATACTCAGATCTGTCAGCTAAGGTCCGGACGGCTACTCTAGGAGTTGTTGGAGAACAAACGTAGCCAATTCTCCATAGTTGTGAGTTGACGACGGTCATCGTCATTTATTTTTATAATGCTATAATTATTTTTTCTCGTTTTCTATGTTAAAGTGTTTATTTAAAATTTGGGAAACACAACATTCGAAATTTATCTCGATTTCGTCATTTATTTATTTTATCGGTCTTTGTTATATAATATGATAATTGTTTGAATTATTTATGAGTTATAAACTATGTAAATATTGAAGTATTATGTGATTGAATATGTTTTCCGTGAATTACGACGAAATGAGAAATGATTTTTAAGCGTGTTTTTGAAGTCGTTATAATTATGAAAACGTTACTGGCGTTAGGTGCACCTAGTTACCTTGTTTTGGTTAGGGAGAGTTACCCGTTAGATGAAGCCGCCCTTATGTGAAATGTCATCCGTAGGAGGAGAGGGCTATCAATGAGATGTAAGCTCCCTAATTGATGCGTGATGATGCGTTGCGGGATTGAGAAGAGAGGGTTATCCGTTAGATGGAGCCACCCCTAAGGGAAAGGCCACCCTTAGGAGGAAAGGGCTATCAATGAGATGAAGTCGCTTCTTGGTTCTCAATAATTAGTATTTTTACTTGTTTGATTTTCTATGATGATTTTAATGTTATTCATTTTGATTTCGCTTCACTATTAATTGGATTTTTAATATTTTTATCTGAATGGTTAAATTATAAATTTAGATAATTTTATTACGTGAATAACATAATCGTCTCAAGGTTATAAAACAGTTATTCGTGCGTTTTTGTGTTTCCCTTCTAGTTGACGGTGATTGTTGTCTCCTCACTAAGTCTTTGTGACTTACTCCTTCATGTTGTTTATTTTTTTCAAATTCACAGGCAGCTGAGTAGCAAGCTGATAGTAGGCTCAAGTCTCGGTCGTATTTTGTTTTGGTAGGCATCTTTGATTGAGGACCATTTTTTGTAAAGTCTGTTGAGTCATAATGTATTTTGCAGCTATTGGAGTTTAGATAGTCTTTTGAGAAATGTATTAAATAATTAGATTATGCTATTTGAATTTGGCTGAATTTGAAGTTTAAACAGGAATTTTGTTAATTTGGGAATGTTGAATTTACACAGGTTACTCTGTCGAAATTTTGTTAAAATTATATATATATGTTTTCTTTGAAATGATTATTCAGAACTATTTATTTGGTAAACTGATAAGTCAGTAAGTAGGCTTGCTAGGCTAGGAGTATAGCTTGTGCGCCGGTCACGGCGTTGAGTTTCGGGTCGTGACAAAATCTGAGGATGTTCTTTTCAAGAAGGTATTCCATTCTATCTTTGAACCATTGTGTACTCTATATCACTTGTAGCTTCTTGGAATGTATGGATCTATTGTAGTTCATTTGTCTTCTATACCAAGAAGGCATGCTTTCCTGGATTATGGATTGCATGCTTCTCTGTTTTAGTTTTATATTTGTAACGTTACTTTTTATAATTTACATCACTCTTCTATCCCGTTAGCCTTTTTATAGATATTGGTGGCTTGCAACAACACTTTGGTTTTGTGACCACTGATCAGTAAAGTGGATGGTTGCCCTCATTTAGAAGTATGTTTGCATTAATGAAACAAGCTTTCTAAGTGGATTTACTCTTTGTTGCAGGCAGGCTGACTTATTTTTGGAGAAGAGCCAAGGCTCATGGTATAGAGGAGGACATTGCCAAAGAATGTTTTCAGTTTTGGATTGGTCGGAGTGGGCATTCACCTACCTCACACGATGTTGTTTATGGTAGCGTCAAATGTTTTTTTTAGTTTAATTAAATAATTAGTTTGCATCTCACATGGACTTCACAACCCCATTGTATGCTAATTGGTTGAGAAGAAAAATGTACAACTTTGGTTTCACCATTATTACATATTGCTTGGGTGGATGTTTTACTACTAGTCACCTTTAATCATGGAAAGTTGTTTATTTTTTAAAAAAAGAAGCTAAATCATGGAAAATAGTTGAACTATATAAGTAAGATGCATAAACATTGCACTGATGTGTATAAACTTGGGGAAAAGACAAGGTACAGAAAGTCTTCTTGGTTGATATGATGCGAAGACACTTTTAGGAGTGTGTTTACAGCATACTTGCATTAGCCACTTGTTTCAGACAACACGTTGCACTTCAAAAATATAAATACGAGGTATCTAACTTTTCTGCAAATTGTGGATCATGCTTTAATTTTACTTCCATTGATGACAACTTTAATTATGCTAAGGGGTGTATTCTTGTTTGTTAAATATCCTCGATAAAGTTTTTCATCTAGTTAATTATGTGGATTTTCATATTTCAGTTGAGCAAGGACTTTCAGAGCTAGAGAAATTGGGGGTTGAACATAGACTTTAGGAAGAATCCAGAAAAGAAGTTGATCAAGACTTTGCTATTGCACGAAAATTGACTACTAGACCTAAAGTTTGTGCTTAAGACTTTTTCGATGTATGCTTTGTGAATTTTGAATTTCATCTTCCTTTTGGAGACTGTCACCTTCCACTTTGTGTTTAACTGAAGTTACTCATTGACTCTTAGTATCTTTTATGATAATTATATTTAATTTAAGAACTGGTCAAACTCTACTTCGCAGTTTATCCACTTTGGATGGTATAAATAATAGTTGATAGCCTCATATAATAATTATAACTACCATTACAATCTCACAATTAAGATGGGTTTTGTTCATCAAACAGAAGATCTTTCACTTGTTTCTAATGTTAGAAAACATGAAATCCATGAAGATCTAGCAATTTTCACTTGTGTCTAATGTTAGAAAACATGAAATCCATGATAAGAGAAGACAGAAAAGTTGAAAAATATATTGTATCAATAATGGTAAGACACAAACCAAAAAAGTGAATCCAAGTGATTACACCAAGTCTATTTATAGAGGTATTCACAAATTAGTAACTAACAACTAACAAATGATATTTTCTTAAAAATAATAATAATTTTTTATTTTATTAGAATATAACAAAAAGGCTTAGTTAATTCGATTAGATTATCTTGAGAATTAGAGTTTAATTATCTTAACAAAATGGCTTTTATGTAACAATGTAACTAGAACACAAGCTAATCACTTGATTCCAAGAGTATTTCAACCATTCTTAGAGGAGATATAGGGGTAACCATCCCACGTCACTTCACGGAGCCTACCATCGATCTGTCTCAACTTCCCAACCATAAACATTTATTAGTGGAGCAGATAATGCATTGAGTTGCAAGATTTTTTATGGGACTTTGAAGGACAAATGGACAACAGGATTGCGAACTCGTTCCATTAATAACTTTGATGACTTAGCTGCTCGTTTTGTTGCTCAGTTCATAACCAATAGTGAGAAACCCTTATTGTTGGCCGACCTGTTTTACGTCTAATAGAAGTCGATCGAGCCTTTGAAGAGCTACATACCTAACTTTAATGCAACCACTCTCAAGGTAGCAAAGCCCAGCGAAGACATATTTAGCAATATTAAAATCAAATGATGAAAATAGAGCAGATAAAACAAAAACACATAACAACAAAACTAATTTATTGTGGTTCACCACCAACACGGTAGCTATGTCCTGTCCCTTCAAATTGAAGGATTTAATCCACCAATTCACCAACTGAATCACACTTCCCTTAAACACCTGCTATTCAAACTTATTGTGTTCAAGTCTTCTCAACCTTCTAGCTTAGTACAATCAAACTATGGAGGAATGCAACCACTACTGAACTAGGTTACATAAGAGTAAGTTTAAGGGTGTTCTGAATGCTCTTACAAAAGGGTGTTTACAAGTTGTATTCTCATAAACTGTTTCTTAGCACTTAGACAAAACAAAATATAAAGAACAAGAGTGCAGAAACGACTGTATTGTGCTTATTGTTGTGCATTGTTGTTGTATATATCAAAGAGGGTTGTTTGTCCTTTTAAAGAGAAACTTCAGAGTTTTTGACTGTTGTTCTGATTGCAAGAAATAAACATGTATCATGAAGTTTCATATCAAATCTTCAGAGATTGATTCGTCATTAAATTTTGTCCAAAAATAGTCCCTGTAATTGATTCTGCGTATCTTGATATGGAAACAGAGAGAGTAGAGGATGCACAAAAAAGTTGTCTTCTTCACAACATTGACTTTTCATCCGAGAATTGACATTTCAAAACATTGAATTTTCAAGACATTGACTTCTCATCATAGCATTGACTTTTAAACAAAGTCAGACGATCAGATGCTTAACATGATTATTAGAGTAGACGATCACTTGCTTTATCAGAGACATAAATCATATGCTTGTTGTAGTCATCAGAGCTAGACTAATCATAACATTGCTTGTATTAACAAAATCACCAAAGGCTAATCATAACATTGTTTTAATCACAACGTTAGTGCTTTAAATTGTTCCCACAAAATGATTGTTATCATCAAAACAAGTAAGAGTGACAATTCTTCAAACCAACTTGATTATAATAATCTCCCCCTTTTTTTGACGATGACAAATATCTATTTTGTGTACAATATTTTTTTTTTAATTTAACAGAATTTACATATAATATTACAACAAGACTCCCCCTTAAAATATGCATGTTTAGTTGTAAGAAGAGAAATATTTTGACGAGATAGTTGATGAGTGTCAGTAATGAAATTAAAAAAGAAATCGAAATTTTCATTAAAAAAATATTGCCCCTCTTTTGTCATTAGACAAAAAAAAATATTAAAAAAAAAATTATAGAGAACTAAAGATTTGGGTTGGTCAACCAAACTAAGATTAAAATAAGGGTAATTTGAATGTTCTTATGATTTTTGGCTGTTTGTTCGATGAATATCTTAGTATTAATTTCCAAGCAATCAAAATATTTCCTTTTGACATACTGAGAAGAATCAAACACAGGTGCCAAAGAGAGTGGCAAAGTGACTTCCGGAGGTAAATCCTGAAGTAGTAGTAGGAGTATCCAAGGAGGGTATCTCAAACTGTGGTATGAGCATAAGGAACTGCAATGGTGCTAATGGAGCAACCACTGGGAGTTCCAGATGAACACTACTAGATGGAGATTGGTCGTCCCTTGACGAGCCTTCCAACTTGGTTGTGAGTAGTTTTCTGGACCGATTGCTCTGAGATTTCTAAAGCTACAAGATCCATAGATAGAGGATCTTAGATATTTGTCTGAAAGTTGTAGAGTTATGAGAGGCCAACTACATTCCATGATCCATGTTATCTCTTATCCAGTTGGTGACAAACAAGAGGATCTTGTTCAACTGGGTTGAAATGTCATTAGGGTCCAAAGTTTGAGCATTCCTATTACGTGTTGAAGTGATTTTGACAATAAGAGAGGTAATGAATGAGTCAAAGTTTGGAAAACTAAAGGGAATTGAATGGGTGGGGGAAAAAGGTTTAGAAGGATGGTGGAGGTAGCAAGTTCAAAGGGAATAGAGTTGAGGGAGGTGTAGAAGAGTCTTCTGAAGAGGTACTAGAGACTAAATTAAGGATGACTTAAGCTGTTGTCTTAACATCTTGGTGAGGGGGATTCATAAGTCTTGATGAGGTAGGGTCAAATGCAGTAGTAAAGAAGGTAAGTGTTTGTGGAATGGTAAAGTTGGTAGGTGTTTGTCAATGGTTAATGTGACCAGATATCCTTTTGGCATCACCACTGGGTCAAATGCAATTCCTGGGAGAGATCATCTACATCTTGATGACGTTTGAAATGTTGAATACTGGTGCAAATGATGAAACCAAGTGTTCCTCTTGTATAGTTCCTCAAATTCCTCTAGAGCTTGAATGAAGGGAGTTTTCATTAGTACAACAATGATGAGTCTAAGGTAAGGAATTTTTATGATATTTCCCGACCTAGAATTGATAACACATGATCTAATGTGTTCCAAAATCAGGTTTAGAAGATTGGTTTGGATCCTTTAGGAGATATTCCACATTAAACCCTTGTGGTCTTTGCTAAGATGGTCCACATACCCACTTTTGGGTACCACATTCCCAATTAGAATCTTGAAGAGTACCATGTACTTAGGTTTTAAATGCACATGCTAAGAATTCACCTTAGGATCTTCACACAACTCCTTGAATGAGCCAAACGTCGACTCAACCATTTTCAATCAACATTCCTTCATCTGGGCATCTTGTAATGGCAACGAGGGATTATTGAGTGATCTTGATTGGAAGCTCTAACACAGTACCAAATACTTCTCCATCTTTGTTTTTGTCAACAAATCTCCAAAATTCTTTGACTATAACGTCAAAAGCCACATCTTGTTCTAGGTTAGAGTACTTGGACTAACCCACACCAGCAAAATCCCCAAAAAATTAAAATCATTTTCAACAAGGTTTATGAAGTTGGCTTTTTGTTCGTGAAAAATTTCTAATTGATCAAGATTGCATTGCATGGTAGGAACTTAAGAGACGTTTTCAAGTGTAGGGTTTGAAGATGAACTTGAAGCCATTGAAGTAGGAGAGATTCAGAGATTTTCCATGAAGTTTCAAGGTATGCAAGAGAGAAAGTGTGGGAATACATCAAAAATATGAGTGATCGTGAGTGGTGAGTGGATTTTATGAAAAAGTTTGAGTTTCTAAAACCATAACTAGCTGGCATGCATAAACACACGTGAACAACAGCTGTTAGAGTATCACAACTTACAAGGAAAACTATTCATATTAAAATTAATTAAATTTATATTGACCAGAGACACAAATAAATTCAATTTCATCAAAGACAAAACATATATACATTTAACCATTTATTCTGTTTTACCAGAGACAAATATAGGAAAACTTTAACATCATTCTTTTATAAACAGAATGTTTAGATTTTTCTTTATAAAATTGAATATGTCCTCAACAATGAGTTTTGTGAAAATATCAGCCCACTAATGATCAGTGTAAACAAATTTAATGTCTAAAATATCATTCTAGACACAATCCCTTATAAAACGATGTTTAGTCTCTACATATTTTTCCCTTGAATGTAAAATATGATTTTTGGTTAAACATATAGTTGAAGCATTTTTACATAAGATATGAATGTTACTCTCATTGATTTTGAAATCTTTAGTTGATACTTCCTCCACAACAACTGAGTTCTACATCCTACTACTGAGATATATTCTACTTCGGTTGTTGACAGAGCAATAGTCCCTTGTCTTTTGCTCGACCAAGAGATTATATTCTCATTAAGGAATGTACAATTTTCACTGATGGTTTTCCTTTCTAGCTTGTCTCTAGCATAGTCAACATTACATAAACCTACGAACCTGTACTCAAAGGATGTCTTATAATACGAACCAAAATTAATAATACCTTTCAAATATCTAAAGATCCTCTTAACAACTATTAAGTGAGTTTCTTTAGGGTCAGACTAAAATGTAGCACGCAGACACACTAAAAAATATATCAGGTCTAGAGGCAGTCAAGTAGAGAAGAAAACCAATCATTCCTCTGTATACCTTATGATGTACCATTTAACTTGACTCATCCTTATTAAGAGAACAAGTTGAATGCATATGTGTAGACATGGACTTACCTTCATCCATTTTAAATTTCATAAGTTGGTTGCTTGTGTATTTGGTCTGATGAATGAATACAACATATGAGTTTTGATGAATTTGGATTCCCATCATACTTATCTCAAATTCATTTTGCATTAACTTAAAAAATTATTGACAGAGCTGGCCGTTACTAGAACCAAAAATGATATCAACATAGATTTGGACAATGAGAATGTACACTCAATAATTGAAATTGTAGTAATAAATAAATATGAAATTGCATTTAAGATGACCCAATATGAAATTGCATTTAAGATGTACTATCCAACTACACGTGAATCTAATTCCTATAGTTCCTACTTATTGGATATATACACACCCTAGAGGAAAACACAAGTCACACGACAATTTGATAGGCCTAGCTCATGGTAGGAAATCAGGAATGTCCTCAAAAATGGTAGTGGAAGGGAACAAGGACAAATAGTCATTCAAGTATCAAGAGGACCCTATAGACTTTCGCTATAGTCAGGACCCATCGCTAAAAGAACCTATACGATAGGTTCTTAATGTGTCAGAAAATATGTGGATGATGGTTTTTTTTAGAACGAGCTTAATTTCAAGAACAAAAAGTAGTGATGTACATAATAAGAAATATTAAATTAAAATGTACTTACACAACAAAACAACTAAGAATGAAAATAAAAAAATCAAATAAAATAAAAAGACGGAAAGAGTACACCTTTTTCATTTTTATCTTTTTCATTGCATTGCATTCCTTCAATTTAACATTCAAAAGAATTTACATCCACTTATAATTATACATTTATATTTTACCCATAAAATATTAATCAATTGCACTCTAAATTATATTTCAAAAATAAAAATTGGTATTTAAATTAACTCCTTATTTTTACAAGACCCCATCTTCAATATTAAAGGGTACTTGTACGCTTAATTAGCACTTAGAACCACTTGTCCTAAATGGTTTATTAAAGAAAAAGGTTTAAACTGAAAAGGAAAAACATAGGAACTGGATTTAATGATATTAATATAAGAACAAATAGATGCCAGCCGATGTATGGCTCCTAGCAACAGCAATAAAGGAATTATGGGATTTGTTGGACTTTGTCGTTGCCAAAGCCAAAGCTAAGATTGATTGTATGACAGAGAGGTATTTGATAAGCATTTATCACGAAAAGTCTTGCCAGTCTAGCCTAGCCTCCCTATGTGATGATCATCCAATGTAAAGTATAGTTGTTGTCAACAATTAAGAAGTGAAAGCATGCAAATATGCAATCAATCGACATAAAATTCAACGTGTTTCAAATCTAGGGACGTAAGATGTAACGCGGTTAAAATTGTAGTAATAAATAAATAAATAAACATATGTACACTCAATAATTGAATTTGGAACTAACCTTGCACATTGCCTTGATCAATTGTGAGGAAAATCATACTTTGCAAGTTACAACCATGACTTCCAATTCACAATGCTGGGAAAACAGATTTTCCTCAAATGCAGTTCTCCGTTACAAATTTTAAAAGCTCAAAATTGACTTAGCTGCGGAAGCTACAGATTTTGCTAGTTAGACAAGAATGGAATCATGCCATGCTAGAAGCATGAGAGCAACAAGATAATGTTAATCATCACCAGAAGACAGTCTTTGCTTCTTCCATTTGTAAGCAGCTTCCAAGATCTTGAGATTGGTTGTCTGAGTTTCCTCAGGAAATAGATAGTCGATAAATTCTTCAATTCTGCAAATAAAATAGAGAAGAATGAAGTAGGAATAAAAAAGACTTGCAAAAATAAAAAAGCAAAATAAACTGTTTTTAAGTGGACTTCCAAATGGGTTATGTGTGAACATGAGAAAAACATTCCTGAGAATAGCAATGACCATGTTGCAATCGATACCATATCAACTAACCCTTGGAAACCACCCAAAGACAAACAATGAGTTAGTTACATACCTAGAAGAACCATCTTCAGTAGTAACTTGCCGTCTCTTCTTGAGCTTCTTGGGCAGCTTAGACTGGACTAAGCTAACATCACCTAGCTCCCCAGACGAAGCCTCCAAGTTGAGACATTTCTCCAATAGCATTGCCCTTTCTTCTTTTAAATCTGGAGCTGATGATCGGAAGTGGTTTAATGCTTCCTCAAACACCCCTTAAACAAGCAAAAAACAAAATATAAAGAGAAACAGAAAATTATTCGGCTGTATTTCAAACTTAAAACATACAATCATAAAGGAAATGAGCATAAAACTGGGATCACATACTTCTGGCACGCTGAACACATTGCTTCTTTTGCTCTTGTTCTGATAAGTCTAAACTCTCCTTATTAATAGCTGTTGCTTCAAACTCTGCATAGCTTATCCATACCTTCAAGTGCTTTGTTCGATCAAGAAACCTTTCATAAAGCACTCTTGCTCTCTCAAATTCACACTCAGCAGTTTCAAAGTCAATGTATGCCTATTATATATTCAAAATTTTATATTTAGGTTATGACCAGCATGATATAGGTTTCTTAAACATGGTTGGTATACATCAGAAGATGACAATACAGGAGAAAGAATGAAAGATACAATACAACATATCATTGAAAGACAGAAGCTATCACACTGGGGTATAACTATATTAGATGCTTTCACAGGACAGAAATGCTTTGAGAGTGGGAGAATTGGTTATAAGTGCTGAGTTGGCAAGTTTGTTAGGCCATGTAGCATTAATGTGGAGGGGGTGGTGAAGGATAGGAAATTAGTGTAAGTATATGAAAATATTGGCATTGGATCTTGTACAACAAATATATTTTATGTGTACCTTCCACAACAACTCAGGCATGTCCAATGCTGGTTGGGCAATTGCAAGCTTAAATATTGCTCTAGCTCGTTCAGTCTCAGATAAAGATCTCTCCAATTCTGCATACTTGCTCCATGCATAGCAATTTTCAGGTGACCACTCTAGATACTTTTCATATAGTTTTCTGCATCGATCTATATTACCAAGCTGCAGTTCTATCTCTATATACTTCTTAAATATCTGTTGTAAAGATAAAAAGGTGTATGTGAAGTCAACCATGTAGCAATGAAAATGAGCTATATAATATCTCATCTAGATAGATATTAAGTAATATATTAAGAATATGAAAATGAGCTATATAATATATTAAAATTACTATAATCCGCACCCGCACCCGAATTTTAATTTCGGAGAAAATCCGCACCCACACCCAATCAAAGCGGGTTTTCCCCGCCCAAATCAAGCGGGTTCGGGTTATGTTGCCATCCCTATAATTACCTTATCTTTAGGAGCCTTTCCAATTGCATTTCCTAATATTAGACGAGCACCCTTAAGATTCAGCTGACATATTTCAAACTGGGCTGCTAGAAGCCATATCTTAGCAAATGAGAACTTTTGGTGCGGTATCTGGTTGAGACACACCCTAAAGAAATGGATGTCAAAGAAAAACAATAGTAGTGTCAATACTCAGTACGATGATACTGCAATGATAAATTAAATAATTGAGGTAATTTAGTAAAATATGGTGATAGAACTGGACCAGAAAAGGTAAAAAAAAAACAGAGTCAAGATGACTTATCACAATCAAACGTGAACGAAGAATCTAGAGGAAAGTAGTAAAAGAAACATATCATATCATGTTTTTATACACTTAGAACTCATCATAAAGGCCAAAAAAACATAGGTGTCAACCTCTTCAGTAAAGACGTAAAAACCACTTTATAAAACCACTCTTTTTAGCCACTTATAGAGTTATAGTAAACTTAGCCAAATGAGGAAAACAAAGCAAACTTGTCCAGCTACAGCAAACTCACATGACAACCCAGAACTTCTCTCATACTCTTATTTTTGTATTTCAAAATTCATATTCAATAGCTACTCTCACACTCTCTGCATCTATACATTTCCCAATTCCTAATGTTTTATTAACCATCTTTGGTACTCACTCTTCTCTCCCCTGCTTTTCAAAAGCTGCGTTCATCCCTAACTCTTTTTTTCTTTTATTTCTCTCTATCTATCTCAGTCCTTTTCTCTTTCCTTCATTTCTTTTCTTTGTTTAGTAGATTCGGTGAATTTTTTGTTTGATAGGCAAGTATTAATGAACAAGTTATTCTCTTTGACAATAACACCTGGAAAGTGCCAGAAAAATGAATGGCAAAACTGTGTAAGAGTAGGCTGTTTCTAAGATCTGGATCAGTTAGCATTTGTCTCTTATTTTTAAGTTTGGTTCTCTATTATTTCAGGTTCATTTTCCATCTTTTTATTATGTTTGGTCCTAGGTAGTTAATCCCAGATAGTGGTGCGAAGCGGCCAACCTCAAAAGTGGGATAGCGCGTTCCGGGATAGGCGGGATAATTGCTATTTTTTTGAACAAATTACATGAATATTATATAAACCTATATTTATTTGCAAAATTAACAAATGACTCAAATTCTGAAACATTCATAATTAGTAATAAGAATCTACAAGTCTTACTCTTAGTCAAAACATACATTGAAATACCAACAAAAGTCAAGGAAATAAAGATGATGCATGTTGAAGTCTTTAACACAATAATAAAATAACTAAATATTAAAACTCCAATACATGTTCTAGCATAGGAATCAAAGATAAGCATCATCTTCATTAGCATATTCTATAGGGAAGCAATGGATGAATAACTGTGTGTGGACTGAAGTATGCAATGAGGTAGATAAACTTCTCTAAAATTGAATGATATAAAGATTTAGGTTCAAGTTATGTGCTAAACTTCTCTTTTAACATGCCTATCAAAGCACAACTAAAAAATTTACTTTTACATCTTGAACATGCCTATCAAAGTTGTTATGTGCCAAGTATCTGACACAGATGATATGATTGCTTTAAACATTCCACACAAGACCAAATCATACTACATATCCAATGTTGGAGTGTATTTTTTTTTTGTGCTCGTGTGTGCAAAGGACTAAAGGACCTTCAAATTGTGCTTCCAATTCATTTGGCCCAGCAGTTGCTAAGGGATTCTTCTCTTTATATTTCTACTATTTTATTCGGTGATGCAAGAGGGGAGGAGATTCTGGTATCCATTCACTAATTTCTAAAATTTGTGTTTCTACCACAATCTTCCAAATTAAGGTAAGATTGCATTGCCTCGTCCAGTAAGTTAACAGGGTGAGACTAACTAATCAATCCAATACAGTCCCCTGCATACATCTATCTAACATTCTAATTTGGAAGCATATAACACTGAAGTATGCATATTATGTAGAAGCACATGTGAAAGTATGTCAAAAAACTTCAAAACTTCAAATTTATGGAATAAAGCCTATCATTATGATGAAATCTTACATAAAATCAAGATCAGAACACTCTAAAAAACATCAGATAACATACTTTTCGGCCTATATGTCTAAAACAATTACTCTACCAAAACTTAGCAGCTGCACCACTAATCACAGATACAACGAAGAAATATTTGCTAGAAATTCCAACTCTAGCATATATGAGTAAAATCACTACATCCATAAAATCCCATTTAACATAGCTACCATTCATGGGAGAAATTTCAGATATAGCACAAATTTGTTGAGAAATAAAGCAGAGATTTTAAGACGACAGTTGGAAGTTCAAAAAAATCCGCTTACCTGTACACATCTCTTGTTCGCTCCATATCTCCAGCATCAAGCTCTTCATAGAGTGCATAATTAATCCTAAATTACACACAGATCAATAATAAACACAATGAAAAATTTCAAAATCACTGAATAAACAAACAACCAGATAGGAATACAGAATTCAAATCAAACATACCACAAATAAATATATCGCTGCCAATATCGCTTCTCCTCAGCTGGAGGAACATTAGCAATAGCTCTCTCATAAACCTCCTTAGTTCTCTCCTTATTTCCCACACTTTCTTCCAATCTTATATAATCAAACCAAGAATCATAATTCAAGGGATTCTTCCTCACTTCATCTTCATACTGAAATCTTCTCTTCCCAACAATAGCATCCTCAATCCCTTCCCTATCACCATACTGCTTTTCAAATGCAACAAACTTGCGATACAAGTCTTCAGCCTTTCCCTTAGGAATATGATCAAGTGCAAATTTATATATACACCTCGCCCGCTCCGCCTCCTTACACCTTTCCTCAAACTCAGCAAATGCCACAAAAAGCATCTCAGCTTCTTCATCATCCGCAAGCCTCTCCACCGCTCTTTCATAAACATTCCTCGACTTACCAACCTCACCATTCTTCATTTCAAATTTAGCATAACGTATCCAAGCCCCAACCCTAGGGTGACACTCAACAAACCGCTCGAAAATCCCTCTGGCTCGTTCGATTTCATTGTACCTAAGTTCAAATTTAATGTAAGAAAGCCAACCTTGTTGATCAGGCATCCATTTCATCCACCTCTCGAAAACCTGTCTTGCTCTGGCGACATTGTTGAGCATCTTCTCCATGTGAATGTACTTGTACCATAACTGATCCACACAAGGCAAAAGCGTAACCGCACGATCCCAAACGTTTCTGGCGTGATTCACAAACTTGTTCTTCATCTCCACCTTGGCGTATTTTAGCCATAGCGTGTGATTCTTGTAATCAACTTCTAAAGCTCTTTCCCAAACGGAACGCGCGCGTTTGAAATCCTTTTGTGATTCTTCCCACTGTGCGTATTTAATCCATACGCTTACGTTCCAGCGAACTCGGCGGATTAGGTCTTCGAATTCCTTTCGCTTTCGGAGACGGTATTCGCGAGTTCGATTGGATCGGTTATTTTTTGCTTCGGAGGACGAATATCGGCTTCTTGGCGTTCTCTTGCTTCACAGAGGATTTGTTCGGCTGTGATTTGGATGGGAGCTGGAGTTTTGTTTTTCACTCTGGTTGGTCGTGGAAGTTTGACCTCAGTGTCCTTTCGAGTGAGAAAGCCCAGGGTTGGGTCTGCGTCTTTGGAAGAAGACATGGCTGCTGCAGTACAAGGATTGGGATTATTTGAAGTTTGCAAGGTGCAAATGCAAGCCACGCAGTGTGGAGAGTGTGGTTACAAATACTACTGTTGGATTTGATGTTGATTGTGCGGCGGGGCCTTCGAAGAGGTACAGTAGAAGCGACTAAAAAGATGCAAAATTTCTGGAACAGGCACCAGTGCCGAAACTCAAAAAGATGCAAAATTCAATCAATGTCGTGCTAGAGATAATAAAGAAAAATAAGACCAAAAATTTAAATGGATTAAAAAAATAAATCAACAGGCAAATTACTAGAATCAATGCAAGGAAGCAATCAGGAACTTGTTATAGAAACGTGTACTGTTCATAAAAACGAAAGGAACAATCAAAATAATATTTCCAAAATTATTAAGAGAGAAAATTCTTGATCATTAACAACACAAACCCATAAAGCATAAGGAGAGAAAGGGAGTGAAAAACATGTTGGAAATGTGTCAATGACCTTCACAGATTCACTAACAGCAAAAAAAACATGTTGAATATCAGTCATCGGCACCATCTTTTGCACCAAAAGGATCATGAGTTGGCCCAACATCCTGTCCAATGTGGCGCTGCACCAGCCGCTGCAAATCAGCCATAACCTTATGCTCCCTTTTGGCCTTCTCTTCATAGTTAAACATAGCCAAAGCACGCTTGTCTTCGGCACTATAAACCTGGTTTTCTTTCCTTATACGAATTGCATTCATCCTCTGATGCCTGCTACCACTCATCACATAACCAAGATCCTCAAACTTTGAAATCTCTTCCGCAGAAAGACCCACTTCTCCTCTACGAGGAATACGTTTCCCTTGTTGAACGTATTGCGCAATAGCATCTCCTTCACCAGGCCTAAGGGCACCGCCATAGCTGATATGCCCCTCAGCTTTGGGCAGAGGCATTGGCCCAACCTGTGGTTCGTCATCCAAAGCAGGTTTCTTCTGTGACTCAAACAATTCCTTTAACTTTAGAGCCTCAGCATTAATCTCAGCCATCTTCACTTCATCAACAATTGCTGCTTTATTATTAGTACCATCACAATCAGAACCTGACTCATTCTCTTCCGAACTCTCACTTTCCGCTTCAGAACTTTTCTTTGTTCTTTTACTGCTCCGTTTGGATCGAGACCTAGAAGAAGAAGAACGCTTCTTCCTTTTTGCACTATTATCAGATTCATCACTTTCACTTTCTTCACTCTCTTCTGAATCGCTATACCTTCTCTTCTTCCTGCTCCTATTCCTTTTCCTTATACTACTCTTTCTTCTCCTTCTCCTCTTCCGATCTTCTTCATCGGATTCACTGTCGCTGTCACTATACTTTTTTATTCTTTCTTTGGATTCGCTATGCCTCCTACTCTTTCTCCGCTTACGGTCCTCTTTTTCTTCCGAATCACTATAGCTAAGCGATTCCTTAGAAGAACTTGCGGAACTTTTCCTTCTCTTCTTCCTCAAACGCGGATCGTCCGATTCACTATCCTCAGATTCTTCAGATGCGGATGCAGATTTTGCTTTCAGTTTGACCTCCTTTTCGAATTTCTCAGAAATTTCTTCAGCTTTGTTATAATCTTCTAGATCTTCGTTCTCGCGTCTCGGAGGACTGGGTGTAACGTTCCAGATGCAATGCTTAAGCGACTTCCTCATCTTTTGCCTCTTCAGCCTTCTGTATTCCTCGAAACTCAATCCCTTCAACTCCTCATCGGAAGCGGACTCGGAACGCCCCCAATCTCCACGGTCTCGATCCAGATATGGACCCTTTCGGAGGCCAAATTTCTTTGGAAGAGCGTTGCCGTTTGGAGTTCCGTTGTCGTGTCTAGGGCTTCTGTTTTCAGGCGATTTGGATCTTCGGCGGCGGCGATGGTCCCTGAGACGATCGTATGAGTCGTAGCTAGGGCTACGGCGTCGGCGATAGTCTGAGGCATCAGAGTCAGATGTGCGGCGATCGTTGTGACGATGGCGTTGGTAAGGGATTTCGACCGTAGAGGATGGTCTTCCCATGGTGTAAACGTGAGGAGAGCAAGGTACAAAGGTAGGGTTATTAATCTATCAGTTATAATCGCAAAACGAGATAATAATATAGGTTTTGGTGGCGAGTTGTTGATTGCTCGCGGGAGAGTTGTTGGACAGTAGAGAATGGGTAGGTTTTGGTGGCGATGTGCAGCGGTGCCTTCGAAGAGGTACACTAAAAGCGATTAAGCACCGTGTAGCAATTCGTAAAAGAAAGAATATCCTATTTCATTCTAATCTTTTGTTGGATGTAACATTTGATAGGGTAATCAAATCCTTTCTCTATTTACTTATTTACTTTCCTTCTTATTGTTTTTTGCTGTTGATATTTGGTTGATTTTATTTTATAAAAAAAAATTAATAGAGAATAATAATTATTTTTTTTGTCATTTATTTTTGTGTTATGATGTATTTACATTCTATTATGTGTTGATAGATAATAATAATAATAATGTTGATATTTTTATATATATGGTAAATATGAATTCACATGTTTTTAGAGATGGTTGGACTTTATTTAGTAATTTTTACGATAGTGAGTAATTCTTCAAGGTAATTTTATGAAAATCATAGCATTATAGGAGACTAATGGATAGAGAATAATTAATAGGAGAATTTTTAGAGAGTTTGATCAATAGATACAATGTTATGATAGTGAGTCATTCTTTATCTTGTGCATATCAAACACATGACATCATAATTCTTTATCTTGTCCATATCTTATTTGGTCTCTATCATATTACTTATCATGTCCTGTCTCTATCCTATCATGTCCATCAAACGGACCCTAAAAGATAATGTTTTGGTAAAAATGACATTGAGAATTAAAAAGATTTCCTCTGTTTTCAATTATAGAAAAGAGGAGGATAGGAAAATACATCATTCTGCATACATGTATTATAGCTATATTTTGTTTTAGTTTAATTTTTGTGATATTAGTTTTGTTAATAGAATTTTATTTGATTTAAGGTTTCATATTTATTTTAGTTTAATTTTTGTGATTTTGGTTTAGTTAATAGAATTTTATTTGATTTAAGGTTTCATATTTGAGCTCTTAAAATTAAGAGTTCAAATATGTGTAGCATGTTATTAGTTGTTGTTTATATGGACAAACAGAGTCAAAAAAGTAAAAGAATAAATGCTGGAAAATAGAAGTAAAATAGTACAAGATCTTTTGAAATTGTTGATTGTGCATTTGGACAAACAAATCAATTAAGCGTTTATTCAATAAATATGTATGCATTTATGATTAACCTGATTCAATAATCAAAGAGCTTGTGAGTTTAAACTCATACTTATAACTCGTAAGCTATTTTTATAGGCTCTTTCAGATAATTTCATAACCACTTATGTCATAAGATAGCCCAAATAAAATCTTTCAAACACACCCTTAATTGGAAAAGAGGTGGTAGCCTCCAATGAATTATAAGACAAACATATTACAGTTTAACACTTTGAAAAAAACAAATAACATGAGATATGTTATCATCAGTTTTGGTCGAATCATAAGTTTGTACTTTAGTTGACTAGAAATTAAACCCTATGGTTACATAGAAGATCAAACCAGGAATTGTGCACTTCAATGGACACTCATGCAAATTTAAGGCACAAGATGAGGAAGATCAAAACAAATCTTATAGTTGCTCATGTATATAGTGAAGTAACAATGTCAATTATAAGGAAGGGAGTTTGAATTATAATTGCCCCTTTTAAAAATTCCTGTTTAAAAAACTGAAAGTTTAACTCAAGATTGATCTTGGTTACAAACGAAGAACGTTCTTGGTTAGTGGAAAAACAACAATATCAATTTATCAATATAAAAGCTGATTGTAAAACAGAAAAAAAAAATAGGGATAGAGATAGAGAGATCACATAAGCATATATCCTGATTCACCCAAACACGGGTTACGTCCAGTCCTCACAAATGGAGATTTTCCACTAAGTGCTCAAAGCAAGAACGTTCTTGGTTTTCACACAGTTTTCACAAATCAGTCTTGATCTATTACACAGTTTCTACCTTTCTACCTAGAAAGGATTTCCACAGGTTTACCTTACACTATTTCAGAAAGGATTTTACAAGCTACCTTTTATATCATAAAAGGATTTCTACACACTACTCAAACTATGTTAACAATATAGCTTTGAGTTACAAAGTAATGATTTTGAGAATGTTAGAATCTGGGTATTGCTCAACTCTTGTTTGAGAAATAGATTCTATATTTTAGAACTCAGTTATCACTGATTCTAAAACAACACAAAGAATGAAATTGCAACTTTATAATTATTTTGACAAGCTCAAGTATGATTGAATGATTGATGTTTTGCTTGGCACTTTGAGTTGTGTTTTGTTCTTCATCGTGAAGCTGTATTTATAGGCTTCAAGAGAGCTTATGACAACTCATTTAACCGTTGGAAGAAGGCCAGCTGTCATGAGAAAATGAATGGATAAGATCAGCCAAAAAACAAGAGTGTTCATGCTAAAACCAGGAATGTTCTTGAGATCCAAGAACGTTCTTCAAATTAGTTGGAGATGAGCTGACTTGTATTTGTGATCCTGTTAGTTGTCTGAAATGATTGCTGGCTTTAAGTCACGTGTGCAGGCCTGTTTTGAAGGTACAACAACAATGTACTTTACAGCCTGTTGATTGTACTTGCATTTGCTTAACTTGGAGAATGATCTTGCTTTATGCTTTTTATGAAACACATCTTTAAGCCTTCGAATTCTAGAGTAATTCTGGCTCAGATTGATCCTTGTTTATTCTTGATGAAGATATGGGATGAATAAAACTTCCTGGATCCAATCTTCTACATTGAAATCTGATCATTCTTGTTTATGGCAGATGTGGAGAACGTTCTTCGTTTTCCATAAATATGTCAAGAACGTTCTTCATTTTACTGATTTTGATTTCTTGATTTTAATGAGATCTGCTTTGTAATACTTGGTACCTAACTTGTTTTAACACACTCAAATACACATGTTAAATACCAAAACACTTATAATCATCATTAGAATTCTTAATTAACCTTTTGTTTAATTATCATCAAACCATTAATTTGGGATTTTGTCTGAACAAATAGGACGTGAACATATCTGATATAGGACAGTCGGCAAAATGTCGCATGGGTCGGTTTAGTATATGTAAACCATACACAAGATAGATAAGTTAAGGCTTAAATATATGTTTGGTCTCTGTAAGTTAGCGTTTTTTTAATTCCGTCCCTGTAATTTTTTTTTTGTTTTAACTTTAACACTGTAAGTTCAAATTTGTTTTAAAGTCGTCCTTGTTGTCAGTAACTGTTAAAAAAAATGGAGATGGAAAACGAAGAAGGACAGAAACAAAAAAAAGAGCGAACTTACATAGACGAAAATCAAATGAAAGCAAAGTTCACGCTTTTTTTATTTTCGTCTCTGTAAGTTCGCGCTTTTCTTGTTTTCTCCCTTCTCCGTTTGTCATCTCAGCTTTTTTAACATCACTAAGAGCAGGGACGACAAATTTGATCTTGCATGGTAAAAGTTGAAAGAAAAAAAATTACAATGACGTAAATAAAAAAGGGCTAGGAGGGACCAAACGTATATTTATGCCATAAATTATTATCCAACATTCGAAGTTGATACAAAGTATGCATCATATGACTACCAAACAAACATTGTTTGAATTAGTAGACTCTAATAAAATTTCTCCAGCAACACACCACCAAAGTTATTATTGCAAAACAAATTCAATTTTTATGGGACTTCCAACTCTCCAAAAGTTCCTCGAGCTTGGTATGAGAGGTTGAGTTCATTTCTAAAAGAGAATGGATTTGTAAGAGGACAGATTGATACCACACTTTTCAAGAAAACTCTTAAAGAGGATCTGTTAATTGTTCAAATATATGTAGATGACATAATATTTGGATCCACAAATGAAAGGATGTGTAAAGATTTCTCCAACCTCATGCAAAGTGAGTTTGAGATGAGTATGATGGGAGAATTAAAAATTCTTTCTTGTTTTATAAATTAAACAACTAGAAGACGACATCTTCATCTCTCAAGAAAAATACACTAATGATCTACTTAAAAAATATAACATGAGTTTAACCAAGAGTATGGAAACTCCTATGCACCTATCCTCCATGCTACACAAAAATGATGAAGGAACTCCAATATATGAAAAAGAGTACAGAGGGATGATTGGATCCTTATTATACTTAACAACTAGTAGACCTGACATAGTCTTTTCGTCGGTCTTTGTGCAAGGTTTCAATCCTCCCTTAAAGAATCTCATCTTACAGCAGTAAAGAGGATTTTGAGATACCTTGTTGGCACTACTAATTTAGGAGTTTGGTATAAAAAATGCTCAAATCTTGATCTCATAGCTTATGGTGATGCTGACTATGCGGGAGACAAAATTGAAAGGAAGAGCACAAGTGGAGCTTGCCAATTTCTTGGAAAATCTCTCATAAGTTGGTCATGCAAAAAACAATGTACCATTGATTTATCAACAACAGAGGCTGAATACGTATCAGCTACACAATGCTGCTCACAATTACTATGGATAAAAGACCAACTAGAGGATTACTCTCTAAGGTAAACAAAAATTCCCATCCTATGTGACAATACTAGTGCTATTAATCTTTCAAAAAATCCCATACACAATTCTAGATCTAAGCATATTGAAATCAAACATTATTTCATACGCGATCATGTTCAAAAGGGGGATATTGAATTAATTTTCATTGAAACTGAAAAATCAATTAGCTAATATTTTCAGCAAACCTCTCCAGGAGGATCGTTTTAAAACTATTTTGGAAAAACTCTCAATCATCTACATGTCAAAAGTTTATAATTGCATTAAATAGTTTATAAATACTAATTGTTTAACTGCATTAAAAGCATTAAAATTAAATTTTTTTAATTTGTCAAAACTCTTATGACTAAATGTCATAACGTCCTCCTCTAAAAATTAGAGGATGAGCAACTCCGTTAAACATCCATCCTCCTCCATGGAAAAACCAAAGATCACCTTGGTAAGCACTCTTATCTGCATGCGCGCTTGCCACTGCTGATTTTTCGCATGCCTGCACGCCTCCGCCTCACCTCCCTTCGGGCATTTAATGCTGTAACGGCTAGGTGTGTAAACGTGCAAAAAAACTGCCACCTAGTCAGCCTATCAAATCATGACTACCCACTCCTTCCTTCTCCTCTAACGATTATATATCTAACCTCCTCTTTTCAAATTCAAAATCAACCCTTCTAAAATTCTTCTTTCTATCACCATTCAAAAATTCTAAAAATGGCTAGAACCAAACTCTCTGCAAAACGAAAAAAATTCTGATAATGCCCCAAAAAATTATGAATATTATTCAAGTGAGGAAAATGATCCCAAGGGGAAGATCTCTCTCAAAAAATACTTCAACCCGAACTTGTGAACGTTGTTCATCCTCCTCTGTGCACGTCCACTATCCCTGTCCCCACCTCCACTCCTCCTCATCTTAAATCAAAAACATCATCTTCATCAAAAACTTCTTCATCTGCTTCTATGAGACGGTCATCCAGGACAATGATTAGCGTTCTATCATCCAAAACTTCCACAACAAATGAAACTGTTCATCTTATTGTTTCTGATGACTCAGAAAAAACTCTGTTTGAGGACTCCATATCAAAAAAACGCACCTGCAAATCATCTCCCAAATCTGTTTCATCCAAAAAATCCACAGTTTCACCATCCAAACGACCCACTATTTCACCATCACTACAAACATAAAAAATTCCTCTCTGTGTCCCAAAATTTGGAAGCTCGTTACTTTGCAAAATGGCAGGACAAATCAATTGTCAATGGCAAGACAATTGATCTAGAAGGCATCAAGAAAGGAGGCTTCAATGTTGAAGAAATTTTTGGTCAACTGGGATGGACGTCTTTCTTTAAAGTTGATGAACCCCAATACCTCAGGCTTGTTAAAGCCTTCTATGCTAAGCCAATGTTTCTAAGGGAGATACCTACTTTAGCGTGATACTCAAAGAAGTTCAGTTGGAAATAACTCTAACAACATTATGCCAAATCCTAGACATTCGTGATGAAGGTTCCTATTGCTTATCTGAGGCTTGGTATTCTGAGTGCAAGATTACCAGAACCTCTGTCCTAAAAAGCTTACTTATTAATCCACCAAAACCTCAGACTGCTTCCAATCTCCTCCCAATATGTCGTATTCTACATAACATATGTGTTCCTTCTATCGTACCTCGAGCTGGGAGTTTTGAGAAGGTCACTGAACTTGACCTCTTGATGCTTCACCACCTCATATCTGGAACTCCTCTTCACCTAGGAAACATTATTTTCGATTTTATGCTAAATGCTGCAAGGTTGTGTAGGTCTGCTCCCTATGGAATGATCCTCACTAGGATCTTTAAATTCTTCAAAGTTCCTTTGGAAGATGAAAATTCTGTTTATCTAAACAATATTTTTTCTTTAAGAAATGTCAACCAGATGAAGCTCAAAATCTTAAAGGAACCTACCATAGATAGCTCTGTACCCACACCAACCAAAAAATGATCCTCTACTACTCAATCCTCCACCAAAAAGAAAATCCATAAATTATCTCAAAAAATTCAAAGCCATCAACTCTGCGTCCTCCTTTAGAGGATGAAAACTCTATCCTTGTTCAGGAGCAACAACTTCCTGAAAAAAAAATTCATACTCCACTATCTGATGATCCAGTGACAACTCCTCAAAGTAATACTGATGATTCTGCATCACATCACTCTCCAAATATCAATGACTCTCCAACTCTCCCAAGTGTCGGTCCTCCCTCAACTGAAGTCTGTCCTCCATCTGAGGTTGCCCCACTTGATATACCCCTAAAAATCATGGAGGATGGTGAAGAACTATACTTTGATCTAAATCTCTTTTATCATCAGTTCGCACCACAAGTGTCCCCTCAAGCTGGAGAACATGCAGAGACTTTGCAAAATCTACAAGCTACCTTCTTCTCTTCACCTTATCCTCCTGCCAGCACCCAACAACATCCTCAACATTCCTTCACTATGTCTCAACTCTTCCCATCACCTCAAAAGGTCAGTTTTGTTGTTGATGTTCCTCGAACTCGTCCTCCTCTAATAATTCCACTTGTTCCCATAACTACTCATGAGGCTCCTTCAAGAACTACTCTTCCAGAGGTTACGGGAAGGTTCAGTTCTATTGATTCGTTCTTGGCAAAAACTAGTGACCACTCCTCTCAAGATAAAGGAGCAAGCTCTCACATTAAAAGGGCTAGTGTCAACAATATGCCTGAAGACCAGCCTCATCCCACATCTGCAAGGAGGACAGAAGCAAATCGAACTGAAAAAAAATTAAGGCTCCTCAAGAAAATCAGGAAAGATCAGAAAAACTCTTTACGAGTTTTGCATCTTTTCAGCAATCAATAGCTCAGTTTGGTCTTCTATTAGAATGGGTCACAAAACATCTCATCACCACTATTGCCCCTAGAGACCATCCTCATATGCTTCTTGTCCAACCTCCTCTACCGGACCTCCCTCGGCCTGCAACCTCGTCCTCATCCAATGACTCCTCCTCGTCCAAATAGTAGCACACATTATTATGTTTTTTGATGGTTGACAAACTCAGGGGGAGATAGATTATGATCATCATGTTGTTAACTTTTTATTCAAGAGGATACTTTTTGAAACCTTTATTTCAATAATCTTGTTTTATGCTTGTTAAGTTTTATGTCTTCTGAACCACTTTTTGTAATATCAGTTTCAGTAATATGAAGTCTCTTTCTGGTTCAAATCTATTATTTCAAAAACTTTGGCATATGTTCAGGGGGAGTAATTACTTTTAACTAAAATTATTACACTTATGATTAAGGGTGATCATAAACATTTTATCTCAGAAAAATCTCATATTTAAAAAATCATAATCTAAAGAATTTTGTCATCATCAAAAAGGGGGAGATTGTTGAGACAAAATCTCTCTCAAATAGTTTTAATAATAACAAAATTATTTAAATGATTATGATTGTGTTTTAATGACTAATTTGTGCTCTTGAGTGTATTCTAATTAAGAAACAGATTCCTCATCATCTCAATAAAAAGAAGAAGAATTCGAATTAATCCAACATGATTTCTGAACTGGAGGATAGATATTCAAGAGGATGAACCATTAATGAGGATGAACCTTTTAGAAGAGAATATACGGTATCACAGAAACAATGAATCCAAGTCAAAATAAAGAGAAGATAATATTGAGGACAAACAGTTATGAAAAAAACAATTCAAGAAAAAGAGGATTCAAGACCAAAGTTAATGACAAGAGGATGATAAGCAGACCAATATTCATCCTCTTACCTAGGGAATAGTCAAAAAGGAAAAAAACTGGTACCTAACCTGAAAAGACTGACCCTAAAAGCATTGGAAATTATGAGAGGTGGTCTGCATCCATGAGATCGTTGCTGGGAGCTTAAGAAGTGTTTGAGATTGTTCAAGATGGCTATGAACAACTTGGTGCGAATCCAACACAAAGACAACAAATAACTTTCAAAGATTGCAAGAAAAGAGATTGGAAGGCATTGTTTTACATCCAGCAGAGTGTGGTTTCAAAGAACTTTGAGAGGATTTCGAAGGCATCTACATCAAAGGAGGCAAGGGAGATCTTGGTTAAGTACTATACATGTGGGGAAAAGGCCAAGAAAGTGAAGCTCCAAATGCTAAGAAGGCAATACGAACTATTGTAGATGGAAGAAGATGAAGTTGTGGCAGATTACTTCAATCGTGTGCAAGTTGTTGTTAATCAAATGAGAAAAAATGGTGAATCATTAACTGAAGTGGTGGTTATTGAAAAGATACTTAGAACATTAACACAAAGGTATGATCACATAGTGGTGGCCATTGAAGAATCAAAGGATCTTGATAAGATGAAGGTGGAGGATTTGCAAGGCTCTCTTGAAGCTCATTAAATGAGGTTAAGAGAAAGGTGTGCAGCAACCTCAACATCTCAAGTGCATGCCCTACAGGTCCAAGTTAGCAAGAAAACCAACCAAGGTGATGTGAAGCATAAGAATGGCAAGGGTAAATTCAAGTGGTACAAGAATATGATTTTGATGAAGGGGCTGAAGATTCTGATGAAGGGGCTGGAAATTCAAGAAACCACAAAAGTGATAACAGCAACAAGAATTCAAATGGCAAGAAGAATTTCAACAAGAAAGGAATCCAATGTTACAATTGTCAAAAATGGGGTCATTTTGCAAATGAATGCAGATCCAAGAAGGTCCAAAGAGAGGATGATGAAACTCAAATGGCAGTTGAGGATTCAGACTCAGATGAGCTGTTGTTAATGGGTACAACAAAATCAGATGATGACTGCGCAGAGAAGTGGTACCTTGACACATGTTGTTCAAATCACATGACTGGCCATAAAGATTGGTTTGGGAGCATTGATGAGAAGGTGAAAAGGGAGATCGGATTTACAGATAATAGTTCAGTAACTGCAGAAGGAGTAGGAAATGTGCTGATTCAAAGGAAAGATGGCAAACAATCATTCATATGTGATGTGTTGTATGTGCCAAACATGAAGAAAAATCTGCTAAGCCTTGGACAACTACTTGAAAATGGGTATTCTATGAAGATGGAACATAGTGAAATGAGGATGTTTGATAGTTCAAGAAGATTGATCTTGAAGGCACCATTGTCCAATAATAGAACCTTCAAGATTGATATCCAGATCAATGAGAACAAGGCCTAGCTGCTGAAGTCAGGAATGAATATTGGCTGTGGCATCAGAGGTTTGGACATTTGAATTTCAGAAGCCTTCAAATGTTGTAGAACAAGAAAATGGTGGTAGGAATTCAAGAAATTAAAATACCAAAGGAGCTGTGTGAAGAATGTTGCCAGGCCAAACAACATAGAAACTCATTCAAGGTTGAAGTGCCAACTCGATCTTCAAGAATGATGGAGATAATCTACTTTGATGTTTGTAGTCCTTTTGAAGAAGTGTCAATAAGAGGTAATCACTACTTTGTATCATTCATTGATGATTTTACAAGGAAAACTTGGGTCTATCTAATTAAGAAGAAGGGTGAAGTGCTGGCTGTGTTTAGAGGGTTCAAGCTGATGGCAGAAAAACAAAGTGGTTGCAATCTTAAAGTGATTAGGACATATGGAGGTGGTGAGTATCAATCCCATGAATTCCATGAATTATGTGACAAAGAGGGAATGATACGTGAAGTAACTGCACCATATACACCACAACATAATGGAGCTGCAGAAAGGAGAAATAGAACCATTCTTAATATGGAAAGAAGCATGCTGAAAGGGAGAAAAATGCCTCACAAATTCTGGGGGGAAGGAGTTTCAACAGCAGTATACATTTTGAATAGGTGTCCAATCAAGAGACTGGGTACTAGGACACCTAAAAAAGCTTGGACTGGAAGAAAGCTAGCTGTGAATCGTTTGAGAGTGTTTGGTTCATTGTGCTTCAGGTATGTGCTAGCTCAAAATAAGAGGAAGCTTGATGACAGGGCTGAACAAATGGTGCTGCTGGGTTATGATGCAACTGGAGCTTACAAAGTGTATGATCCAAACAAGAACAAGGTAGTAATAAGCAGGGACATACTGGTGAATGAATCAAGAGGGTGGAACTAGAAAATGAGTGAAGCCATCCCAGACATACCAGCCAACTCCATTAGTCTAGCCAACAGTGCAGAAGTAGTGGAACTTGATGAAGGCCAGCCTGCAGGAACAACAAGTCAGCCAGTTCTTGAGTCTGTAAGAAGGTCTGAAAGAGCTAGGCAACCTTCAGTTAGATTGCAACCATATGAAGTGACATTTGACTCAGCCATCAATGCAGATGGAGAATTAACACATTTTGCTTTGCTGGTTGAATCAGAGCCAATTAGTAATGAAGAGACCTTGAGTGATCCTAGATGGAGATTAGCAATTAAGGAAGAGCTCAAAGGAATAGAGAAGAACCAGAGCTGGGAGATGATGACCCTGCCAGTAAATAAGAGACCAATTGATGTGAAGTGGGTGTATAAACTAAAATTGAAGCCTGATGGAGAAATTGCCAAGTACAAGGCCAGGCTTGTAGCAAAGGGATTCCTGCAGAAACATGGACTGGACTATGATGAGGTGTTTTCCCTAGTAGCTAGAATTGAAACAATAAGGATTGTAGTTTCAATAGTCAGTTACAAAGGCTGGTCTATGCATCAACTGGATGTTAAATCAACTTTCCTCAATGGATCATTGAAGGAAGAAGTGTATGTGAAGCAGCCACCAGGGTATGAAATAAGAGGCAAGGAAGACAGTGAATATAAGATGAAGAAAGCACTAAATGGCCTGAAGCAAGCCCATAGGGTCTGGAACAAGAGGATTGACAGATTCCTCATAGAGCAACAGTTTGAAAATTGTGTGAATTTTCACATGGAGTGTATGTGAAAAAGGCAGCAACAGCACCTGCATTATTGATATGCCTTTATGTGGATGATTTGCTAGTGACTGGCAGTGATGAAACACAAATTCAGAAGTTCAAAATCAGAATGGAGAAGGAGTTTGAGATGACTGATCTAGGCATGCTGTCATTTTTCCTTGGCATTGAGTTTGAAACCAGGAAAAATGGAACTTTTATACACCAAAAGAAGTATGCAAATGATGTATTGAAAAGATTCAAAATGCTAGATTGCAATGGAACTAGTACCCCAACAGAAGCAGGGCTGGTATTGTCGAAGGAGGGTAATGAGGAGATGATTGACCCTACAATCTTCAAGCAAATTGTAGGATCCTTGAGGTACTTGTGCAACACAAGGCCAGATATTGCATATAGTGTTGGGCTGATTAGTAGATACATGGAGAAGCCTAGGACATCACACTACATGGCAGCAAAAAGGATTTTGAGATACATCAAGGAAACCATTGAGCTTGGTCTGTTGTATCCCACAAATTCAAATGGAGATAAAGCTGAACTTGTTGGCTTTTCTGATGCAGATTGGTGTGGAGATAAAGATGATATAAAGAGTACCACGAGCTATGTGTTCATGATCAATAACTCACCAATGTCATGGTGCTCGAAGAAACAAAGCATAATAGCCTTGTCCACATGTGAAGCTGAATATGTGGCTGCATCAGAATTGGGATTGATAAGCAAAGAAGCAGTGAAGTTGAAGATAGACAAAAAAAAAAAATTGATCTAGCAAGGCATCCGAGTGTTCATGGAAGGAGTAAGCATATAGAGACAATATTTCATTTCCTAAGAGATCAAGCGAAGAAAGGCAAAATAAAGCTAGAGCATTGCAGTAATAATGATCAAAAGGCTGACATTCTAACTAAAAGCTTGACGAGAGTGAAGTTCCAAGAGATGAGGAACAATATTGGAGTGAGGAACAATATTGGATTAACATCAATTGAATCACTTTGAATTAGGGGGCATGTTAAATGTAATTGAAAGTGATGTGTAGTTAGTTAGGAATGTTAGAATACAGTTAGAAGTAGTTAAGAGAGTTAGAATTCTGTTTTGGCAGTTATTACTAAAACTTTTATAAATTATTAAATGGAGAACTTTATCAAGTTACTATTAATCAATCATCGTTTTCAGAATTGGGTTGATTTTCTCTAATTTATTATTTTTCTTATTTTATGATTGTTTTCTGTTGTTGATGTTGGGTTGATTTGATAATTGTTGATATTAGATTGATTTCTTCTTTTCATATTTGCAATGAATTATTCTAGTTGTTTTTTTTTATTTAATTTATTCTACAACATGATAAAAGTTATGATTGTGTATATATTTTTTTAAGTTGTTCATTTTGCCCAATTTTTCTCTATCATCTCTGATGTTTGTTAATTATTTTTTATATAGTAACTAATAATAAACTTTGATTTAAGAGTGACAAAATAATAATAATTACATCTTTATTTGGACAACTCTATTTTATTATAAGTTATTATTATCTTCGTTAGGAAGTACAACTACAAAACGAAGATAATAATAACTTATAATAAAAAAGAGATGTCAAATAAAGTGATAATTACATATTTAATTGACAACTCTATTTTATTATAAGTTATTATTATCTTCCTTATGAAGTACAACTACAAAAGGAAGATAATAATAACGTATAATAAAATAGAGTTGTCAAATAAAATAATAATTACATCTTTATTTGACAACTTTATTTTATTTTATTATTATCTTCGTTATGAGTTGTAATTTATAACGAAGATAATAATAATAGATAATAAAATATAGTTGTCAAATAAAGATGTAATTATTACTTTATATAACAACTGTATTTTATTATATGTTATTATTATTCGTTTTGTAGTTGTAATTCATAACGAATATAATAATAACGTAAAATAAAATAGAGTTGTCAAATAATGTAATAATTACATATATATTTGACACCTCTATTTTATTATATGTTATTATTATCTTCGTTTTGTAGTTGTATTTCATAATGAAGATAATAATAATGTAGAATAAAATAGAGATGTGAAATAAATATGTAATTATTACTTTATTTGACACCTCTATTTTATTATATGTTATTATTATCTTCATTATGAAGTACAACTACAAAACGAAGATAATAATAACGTATAATAAAATAGAGTTGTCAAATAAAAATGTAATTATTACTTTATTTGACACCTCTTTTTGATTATATGTTATTATTATATTCGTTTTGTAGGTGTACTTCATAACGAAGATAATAATAACATATAATAAAATAGAGATGTCAAATAAAGTAATAATTACATATTTATTTGACAACTCTATTGTGAATTGTGTGTGATCTAATGTGAAGTGTTCGCTTGAATGTCAATTAATTTGATATTTTATGGGTTTAGGATTTAGGGTCTAGGGTTTAGGGTGTAGGGTTTAGGGTGTAGGGTTTAGGGTGTAGGGTTTAGGGTTAAGGGTTAAGGGTTAAGGGTTTAGGGTTTAGGGTTTAAGGGTTTAGGGTTTAGGGTTAAGGGTTAAGGGTTAAGGGTTAAGGGTTTAGGGTTAAGGGTTAAGGGTTTAGGGTTTAGGGTTTAGGGTTTAGGGTTAAGGGTTTAGGGTTAAGGGTTTAGGGTTTAGGGTTAAGGGTTAAGGGTTAAGGGTTTAGGGTTAA